>OY294070.1:90047692-90245192 GCA_958510875.1 Endomychus coccineus
TCATATGTTATTGGGAAGGAAAGCATTCAATGTTCAATTTACATGTATCAATTCATACATATGTCAGTTGGTGGAAAAATTTCACCAAAACCAATTGTATGGATAATACATGCATGAAAATGATAAAAAAATTGATCATCAATGAATTTTCTACGACAAGGTATACTTTCAACAAAGTATACATCATTTTATGGATATTTTGATACATTAAGAGGCATCCAAAGAATAGATGATCGTACAGTTTCAATACTCCAAATTGAACTTTGCTTATGCATATGTAACAAGAATCAAGGTAAGGGGAAAACTTAATGATGAAATGCTTCATTTCACTTCATTATTCCTGGCATATATCAGATTCGAAGCTGAAAAGAGAAAAAACGCTTCCTCAACGGGAAGTAAATTTTTTATAACATAACTTCCACTGAGACTATCTAGCATTGAAAATAGAGATGTACAAACTTGATTGAGAGATGTACAAACAAAACACAATTGCATTTTGCAAGTTACTAATAGGAATAAATTCTGTACCTTTGTATTTATAACAAAAAGGATAGATCGTACAGTTTTAATACTGTAAATTGGTTTTTACAATGGTTCTGCTACCGATATGTTTGAGAAATCTTATCGAATGGCATACTGAGGTGTATCCTTGAGGTAGCTCAAAAGAGAATGTCATTCTGCTTCATGCTACCGATATGTTTGAGAAATCTTATCGAATGGCATACTGAGGTGTATCCTTGAGGTAGCTCAAAAGAGAATGTCATTCTGCTTCAGACAGACAAATGCTTAGGCTTCCTCAACGGCTAATAGATTTTTTTATAAAATAGCTTCTTCTCAATCCTCAGAGACTGTAATTTGAACTAAAATTAAAGTGAAAAGCTGCTTGAGCTATGTACAAATAGAAGTCAATTGTAGGTAGCATGTTGAGAAAATGCATAATTCCAAATTGGCACAATATTTATAAGGAATTTTATGGTACGATTGATGTTTTATTTATAAAGTAACTTCAGAGATACTGCAAGTAGCATTAAGAATCATGTAATGGGATGAGATTCTTTTCTAGATAATATATGCTCCTAAGGAAGCTCTATAAGACTTATATTCCAACTGATTTTGTCGGGCAATAATTCACCCTCCACAACCCTTTTTATGAATTTCGAAGAGTATCATAAGTTACTTAAAATGGACGTGGATGGGATTTTTTTTCTGTCGAATATATGCTCCAAAGAAAGCTCTATAAGACTTATGAATTACCTGATTTTGTCGGGCAATGATTCATCCTCCACAACCCCTTATATAAATTTCGAAGAATGTACCACAAGTTCCTTAAAATGTACGTGGATGGGATTTTTTTCTGTCGAATATATGCTCCAAAGGAAGCTCTATAAGAACTATATATCACCTGATTTGGTCGGGCAATGATTTACCCTACACAACCCCTTATATAAATTTGGAAGAATGTACCACAAGTTCCTTAAAATGTACGTGGATGGTATTTTTTTCTGTCAAATATATGCTCCAAAGAAAGCGCTATAAGACTTATATACCACCTGATTTTGTCGGGCAATAATTCACCCTCCACAACCCTTTTTATGAATTTCGAAGAATTTACAAGTTCCTTAAAATGTACGTGGATGGAATTCTTTTCTGTCGAATATATGCTTCGAAGGAAGCTCTATAAGACTCATACACCACCTGATTTTGTCGGGCAATAATTCACCCTTCACAACCCTTTTTATGAATTTCGAAGAGTGTAACATAAGTCACTTAAAATGTACGTGGATGGGATTTTTTTTTCTGTCAAATATATGCTCCAAAGAAAGCTCTATGAGACTTATATACCACCTGATTTTGTCGGGCAATAATTCACCCTCCACAACCCTTTTTATGAATTTCGAAGAGTATATAAGTTACTTAAAATGGACGTGGATGGGATTTTTTTTCTGTCGAATATATGCTCCAAAGAAAGCTCTATAAGACTTATGAATTACCTGATTTTGTCGGGCAATGATTCATCCTCCACAACCCCTTATATAAATTTCGAAGAATGTACCACAAGTTCCTTAAAATGTACGTGGATGGGATTTTTTTAAGTCGAATATATGCTCCAAAGGAAGCTCTATAAGAACTATATATCACCTGATTTGGTCGGGCAATGATTTACCCTACACAACCCCTTATATAAATTTGGAAGAATGTACCACAAGTTCCTTAAAATGTACGTGGATGGTATTTTTTTCTGTCAAATATATGCTCCAAAGAAAGCGCTATAAGACTTATATACCACCTGATTTTGTCGGGCAATAATTCACCCTACACAACCCCGTATATAAATTTCGAAGAATGTACCACAAGTTCCTTAAAATGTACGTGGATGGAATTTTTTTCTGTCGAATACATGCTCCAAAGAAAGCTCTATAAGACTTATATACCACCTGATTTTGTCGGGCAATAATTCACCCTACACAACCCCGTATATAAATTTCGAAGAATGTACCACAAGTTCCTTAAAATGTACGTGGATGGAATTTTTTTCTGTCGAATACATGCTCCAAAGAAAGCTCTATAAGACTTATATACCACCTGATTTTGTCGGGCAATAATTCACCCTCCACAACCCTTTTTATGAATTTCGAAGAATTAACAAGTTCCTTAAAATGTACGTGGATGGAATTCTTTTCTGTCAAATATATGCTCCAAAGAAAGCTCTATGAGACTTATATACCGCCTGATTTTGTCGGGCAATAATTCACCCTCCACAACCCTTTTTATGAATTTCGAAGAGAGTAACATAAGTTGCTTAAAATGTACGTGGATGGAATTTTTTTCTGTCGAATATATGCTCCGAAGGAATCTGTATAAGACTTATATACCACCTGATTTTGTCGGGCAATAATTCACCCTCCACAACCCTTTTCATGAATTTCGAAGAGTAACAAAAGTTACTTAGAATGTACGTGGACGGAATTTTTTTCTGTCGAATATATGTTCCAAAGGAAGCTCTATAAGACCTACATATCACCTGATTTTGTCGGGCAATAATTCACCCTACACAACCCCTTATATAAATTTCGAAGAATGTACCACAAGTTCCTTGAAATGTACGTGGATGGGACTCTTTGTGTGGAATATATGCTCCAAATGAAGCTCTATAAGACCTATATATCACCTGATTTTGTCGGGCAATAATTCACCCTACACAACCCCTTATATAAATTTCGAAGAATGTACAAGTTCCTTAAAATGTACTTGGATGGGATTTTTTTCTATCGAATATATGCTCCAAAGGAAGTTCTATAAAACCTATATATCACCTGATTTTGTCGGGCAATGATTCACCCTACACAAAACCTTATATAAATTTTGAAGAATGTATCACAAGATTCTTAAAATGTACGTGGATGGGATTTTTTTCTGTCGAACATATGCTCCAAAGGAAGCTCAATAAGACTTATATACCACCTGATTTTGTCGGGCAATAACTCACCCTCCACAACCCATTTTATGAATTCCGAAGAGTGTAACATAAGTTACTTAAAATGTTGAATATGAAAACATTCTATGTGCAACTGATGATGTATGATATTTAACATCTGTCGGTTGCTAGAAAAATCTTATCAACATCCACTGTAGGGCATCATTGGGAAGTTTGTTATAGAGCCTACATTTTGTCACATTTCATCTTGATATAAGTGGAAGAGCTCATTTCTTTTGCTCATTAGTTTTCCTTCAAATGATATGATCTCTAATATTTTGAAATATAACATCTATTATTAAAAATTTAGATATTTTTAAATTTTTGCCTATTCTATATTTTAAGTTACAAATGAATAACTTAGAGAGAGGTTTCTTATTTGAAATAAACGTATTTATTTGATTTCAACATTTAATTTAAAAGTAAATATAATAAATAATTTATTGCTTGGAGAAATCTTTAAAATGCATCTGCTTCTTAGCTGTAAGACATTTTCAAATTAACTATGACAAGATTCTAAAACTGAGAAAGAGGGCTTGCGCAACACGTACATAACTTAGCACAGCCGGCAACACCCCTGTCATTTACACATTTATATCTGAGTATTTTTATTAGTTGTTTTTTACGTCAATTTGATTTTGTATGAAGTTTCTGTTTAAGGCTAGCAGGTAAGACTGAACTAATTTCATGAGACAAGCATATTGAGCCTTTTTTATCTCTGGTGGGAGATCGTTCCATCATTTTGGACCTAAGAAGAGCCAGGAACGTTGCCCCGTTGTAGTGTTCATTTGAGGTATGATATAATTTACTCCCTGAGTCTGTCTTGTGTCATGACTAATTTCAGTGTTAGGTCTCGTATCTATAACTGTATTAATTATACATTCTTTGTAATAAATTTGGCGAATGTCTAAAAGTCTGCTTTCTTTGAATAGATTATCACTTGGATACATTTTGGGCTTTCTCAATAATATTTTGATAAATTTCTTTTGTAATATTTGTGTCGAATTGATGTGAATATCTGAAGTAAGTATACAGTTCAAGTAACTGTTGTAGTAACTATATGTAGATTCTTCCTTAAAGTGTCAATGATTTTTGAACAGGTTGATATTAGAGTGTGCCTCTATCAATGAACTATTTACATTTGTATTTTTTTTCGTACAAAGATGAATGAATAAGTACACAGTTCAAGTATTGTTGGTAGTATGTAGATTCTTCCTTAAAGCTTGATGATTTTTGAACAAGTTGATACGAGGGCCTCTGTCAATGAAGTAAACAAATTTTTATTTTCTTTTGTACGAAGATCAATGATTTTACATTTTAATTCTGAAACAGTATAGTTGCAATATTTTAATTTGTTGTATGAATATTATTTAAGGAGCCAAGTAGTAGTAGAGCTACTATATTTTATAAGCATTTCCTTTTGCAACACTTGAAGCTTCATCAATTGAATTATATATTAACCTATAAATTGACAAAGTGACGTAAGTTACAAATTCAAGAGAGTACTATAGAACTACACCTTTGACTGAAATTTCACTCGATTCTATATTATATTGTATATTCAACAATGCATTTGATACCAGAAAGCATACTTTCAACAAGGCATATATCAATTTACAACATTACGAAATATATCGGGAACGCTTCCAAGGGTTGAAACGTAGAGCATTAATACTAGAAAGAACTGATGTTTGCAAATACATGTACCTATAACAAAAACTAAGATAGGACGTAAGATCAGGGGTACCTACATTTTTATCATTACATACCTATGTCATTGAATATTCAAAACTTAGTACGTAGGTAACTCTACACCAAAGTTGGATTCATTTCTATATGTGACTATCTTTTTCAAATCATATTTAATATACCTACTTCTGAAGTTTTATGTAAAATGATTGAAAGCTCAATAAAACTGAAATGAACATTTTTCAAACATTGTAAGTACATATCTGAATAATATCACTTTCCAACTATTAACATTCAATTTAATACCTACATTTATTAATGAAAATCATAAATAACTTTAAATAAATTTATTAATTCTTAAAAAAAGGGAACAATTCAATTACTTAGGTGGGTACTTCATCCATGAGGAGAATTTCCTCCTCATCCATTCCTATAAAAAAAATTATATATTAATAATTTATAAAATAAGATTGAAAAGTATAACAATATATAAACGTAGGTATAAATGGTGAACAAACATACTTTCTTCTTCTGGCTCCGCAGCTGGAACAGCAGGTCCCCCATTTCCCTCCTGCTCGGGGACCACGGGTACCGCATCCTTTTCTTCCGGGAGCGGGATCCTTCCTCCCCGGTACAGGGCCCGGCCTCGACCCCGTCCTCTACCCCGTCCTCCTCTGCGTCCGCCGCCATCTCTTTTCACAACAATATATTTTTCCTACAACAACAAAAAATAACTGTAAAATGTTCTTATTGATATCAAAATACGTTATGTATTCAATTAATCCTCAATATTTAACTTGTAGGTACAATAAAAAAGTTGCAATAAAATATAATATATGCAGGTATTTAGTTAATGAATCAAAATTTTACTTTGATCTAAAGTGTTCAAAATTTAAATAAAGCATAAAATATACTTACATAATAATTATTTATAACAACGCTGTCTCCTGCAGCGTTGTTGACCACACAACGCTTATCCATTTTATGCGTACTAATATAAAATGACATATTACAAATTGTATAACGTTCAAAACAAAAACGAATCGTTTTATTTCAACACTTGATTTATGATCCACCCATAGATCATACATATAATTTAGTAAATACCACACGTATTAATTATACTACAATGTTATCATTTACATTTGAAACTAATATTTATATATATATATTTATACTTTTTTTTTCTCGCGCGATATATTTTCAAAAGTAACAAAGCAGCATAGAATCAAATTGATATGGTTAGTATTTCCATCATAGAATAAATTGAAAATCAAAATTTTACAATAATTGTACTTGAATTTGTTGAACGTTGAAACAAACAAATTAGACTGACCCATTTATGTATTATAACAAAAGATAATAATGAATCGATCTCCTATAAATTTCAAATTATATGTTCTATAATCCATAGTATTCTGTGTCACAGACATAAAGCAATATCATGGGTAGTATGATAAATTATTTAATGTCAATGGTCATTCGAATGAGACGCTATAAAAATATAATTGTTTTAAAAATTGTACGAGACGCTGAGCAAGTTTCAACATTATTATTTTATATGCTAGGCAAGACTTCAGCAATTATTATTATTGTGTTCATCAAATTGAATGTAAGTATACTTATTCATATTACATGTAATGTTGATATTTATTAATCGATTTCAAAAATAAATTCAAACGTTTTATTATGTTCTTGATTGTTTTAAACTTTTCAATTGTTTATAATTGGGTAGAATGAAATTGATGTACCTATTTCACATAAGAAAATCCATAATGTTGATAGTAGTTGTTGTTAAGCCGACGTAGGGATGCACCCACCCTCTACCCAAAGACTACCTGGATAGAGCTTTGGGTAAGAGTGACAACGTAGCCAGTAAACTGTTAAGATCGCAACTGTATTTATGTTAGTATGTGTTGGCAAATATAGTTATTATAGTTATTAGTAAAACATGCCTTGTTTTATTTCTTTGATGAACCAGTGAAAAGCCAACATAAAATTGGTCCTTCGTCGAGCCGGATTGTAGTGTGCAATCCATTGTGTTGTGTTTCTCCGTGGAGAAAAATAATCATTTCGTGAATCTCAAGGGAGATTCATCAAATCATCGCTTTCGTGTCGATTCAAGAATCAATCACCTAATCAAGAGGAGCAGCTGCCTAGGCATCGTGATCAGGTTAGTGGTCATTGCTTATCCTATTTTCCAATTGTTCCAATACCTACTTCGGAGTTGTACATTTCGAAACAGTAGATATCATTCGTCAATTGTCAGTAAGTGAAATGACGGAACTCGAAACTTTAATCAATCAGCGTACTTCGCTTAAAGGTGCTAAAACACGGTTTTCAAATCAACTCACAGTTGATGAAGCAAAGGTCAAACAATTAATCAGCCGCTTATCAGATTTCAAAGGTTTGGTAGCAAAATTCAATAATATTCAAAATGCTATTGAATTAATTAACAAAAAGGAAGACTCGAAAGAACGTCAAGATTTCGAGGATTCATATTATGAGATCTTAACAAACGCCCAAAATAAGATTGAGTTGTGGCAAGTTATACCAGGAACAGGTACAGAATCACAAAATACTAATAATCATTCATGTTCTTCCAATCAACCACAGGTGAAATTACCCACTATTAATTTACCGAAATTTTCGGGTTCATATACAGAATGGTCGACCTTTTCCGACACTTTCGGTGCAGTAATTCATGATAATCCTCAATTATCTGATATTCAAAAATTTCATTATTTAAAAGACTGCTTTTCTAAAGAGGCGCAAAGAACAATAGATGCTCTAACTATAACCTCCGATGATTACAATAAGGCTTGGGAACTACTTACAGAACGTTTTGATAACAAAAAATTAATTGTGATGAATCATATAAAAGAAATGTTTGAGTTGCCGAAAGTTAAAACATCCACAGCAGTTTCGTTACGGCAATTACTTGATAATATGAAAGCACATCTTAGTGCGTTAGATTCACAAAAGGTGAAAGTCGAAGAGTGGGATTTGGTGATTGTTCACTTATTAACCACTAAAATAGATGAAGAAACAAATTGGGAATGGGAGAACTCAAAAAACTGCAGATCTCCCTGAATTGAAACAATTCAAAACCTTCTTAGAGCAAAGATGTCAAATGCTGGAAGCAATAGATTTGGCTAACATGCCCCAAGAATCTAAAAACAATGATTTCAATAAGAGGTCTGTTGCCTCGGGAGCTAGTCATTTTCGGGGGAAAACCACCAACCCCAAGTCATGTGCGTTTTGTTCGAAAATTCACTCACTATTTCAATGTGAAGATTTTATAAAACTCAATGTAAACAATCGATCACAGGAGGTAAAAAGACTAAAGCTGTGTTTTAATTGTTCAAGAGGTGGTCATGATACGAGGTCATGTCTATCCGAAAGTCGTTGTAGAACGTGCAACAATAAACACCACACATTACTTCATTTTCAAAGACCAATTCACAATCTTATCGCAATTACGAATGGTGAAATGAGTAATAATTCGGAAGCGTTATTATCTACAGCTATCATCAATGTATCCGATGTAAATGGTGTTCTACACCATTCTATTGTTGGACGTGGGGTCACAACAAAATTTTATAACAAGTGAATTTAGTACGAAATTAGGATTCCCATGGAGAGTTATCAACTTCGCCATTGCCGGTATCGGACAATCCAATAATATGGTAAAGCATACGATTGATATCAAATTTAAATCAAATACAAGTAATTACTCCTCTAATATGCGTTGTCTAATTTTACCGAAAATAACAAATCAATTACCGTTACAATCGTTCGACAAGTCTTCTTTAAAAATCCCAGGTAATTTAAAATTAGCAGACCCCAATTTTCACATATCAGCTAATATAGACATTTTGATTGGTGCACAATTATTTTGGCACTTATTAGATGAAGGACGCATTAAACTCTCTAACAGCGAAGTCTTCATTCAAAACACTCAACTTGGCTGGATCATTGGGGGTCCATTTACAATAGCAGCAATTCAGATTAATAACACCTCATGTAATCTTAGCGTGCTTGAGAAACAAGTAGAAAAATTTTGGGAGATAGAAGAATTCAATAAACGTAATAATAAAATTTTAAGTGTAGAAGATCAAATGTGCGAAAGTAATTTTTTAGAAACTCATACTACAGACGCGAACGGAAGATTTGTTGTGCATTTACCGTTTAAACAAGTACCTAACATTGGGGAAACAAGGGAAGCAGCATTTCAAAGATTTTATTCCTTAGAACGAAAATTTAAGCGAGATAACACATTCCGATCGCAGTATAATAAATTCATGGACGAATACATAAATTTAGATCACATGGAATTAGTAGAAAATGTAGAGCCGAGCTCGGGGTGCTATTTACCTCACCATGGGGTAATAAAACGGGACAGTACAACAACAAAGGTTCGAGCAGTATTTGACGGTAGTTATAAAACATCTACGGGTAATAGTCTAAACAATTTCCTGTTGGTCGGTCCCAATTTGCAAAGAGACATATTTTCCTTATTATTAAAGTGTCGCCAGTACCAATTTGTTATGAGTGCCGATATCATAAAGATGTTTAGGCAGATTTGGGTCGTTCCAGAAGAATGTAATTATCTTAGGATTTTATGGCGTCCTAAACCAGATGGTCCAGTGCAAACTTACCAATTAAAAACTGTCACTTACGGTACCGCCTGCGCCCCTTACCTGATAATGAGATGCTTACACCAATTAGCGCACGAATCGGCTAATGAATTTCCTAAGGCGAGTAAAGCTATTGAAAACAGTTTCTATATGGATGACTTATTAACAGGCACCGATTCGTTAGAAGAAGCGATTAAATTGAGGGAGGAGATAATAATCATTTTAAAACGTGGTGGATTTGAATTAAGTAAATGGGCGTCTAATGACGTTAATTTATTACCAACGTTCAATCAACAGGATACATCATTCGTTAAGTTAGACAATGATATGCAAACGAAAACTTTGGGTCTATTGTGGGATTGCAAAAATGATATTCTAAAATATGAAGTTAAAATGGAAACCGGGCATAAAACAATCACCAAAAGATTAGTTCTTAGTAAAATAGCGTCTATATTCGATCCCATTGGAATTTTAAACCCCATTCTGGTGACAGGTAAATTGATCCTGCAGAGCCTATGGAGTCTGAAATTAGGTTGGGATGATCCTGTACCTGAAGGGCTTGATAAAGAATTCCGGGAGTACATGACATATCTGCATCAGGTGAATGATTTTAAGGTTCCGCGAAAAATTATTAATCGCAATCCCTACAAATCCATAGAACTACATGGATTTTGTGACGCAAGCATGAAAGCATATGGAGCAGTTATTTATATTAAAACCACTTATTTTGATGATACTTCCTCCATTATCTTATTATGCTCAAAAATGCGTGTTGCTCCAATTAAAACAATAACTGTACCCAGACTGGAACTATGTGCGGCAGTATTATTAGCCCAGTTGGTGGCGAAAGTAAAGACTTGCTTAGAATTAAATTTTGAGAGAATCTACTTGTGGTCGGACTCAATGATTACGCTCGCTTGGATCTCATCTTGTCCTAGCCGTTGGCACATTTTTGTAGCAAATCGTGTTGCCGAAATACAAACTCTTACAAAAACTGAAGACTGGCGCCACATAGAGGGTATTCAAAATCCCGCCGACATTTTGTCACGTGGTATGAAACCAATCGACTTGCAAGAATCAGCGTTGTGGTGGCTAGGTCCCCTGTTTTTATCACAAAATTCCTCATCGTGGCCCAATAAAAATATTGATTTAACAGATCTACCGGAGTCAAAGGGAATTACATTAGTCGTACAACAAAGTGTTCCAGATTTGCCAATTATGTGTAAAGTTAATTCATTTCCAAAATTAACGAGAATTATAGCATACTGCTTGAGATTTATAAATAATTGTCGCAAGAATAAGTCAAAAACAGAAGGAACATTAAACGTATCAGAAATCAATGCTGCCAATGTAGCTATAGTTAAAATGACTCAAAAACAACATCTTGCCAAGGAAATTGAGGAGCTAAAAGAGCAGAACCAAGTAAGCAATAATAGCGCAATTAAAAATTTGAACGTATTTTTGGACAACAATGCTTTGATAAGAGTAGGAGGTAGATTGGTCAATGCGGATATAAGTTTTGGCAATAAACACCCGTTATTATTACCGAAAGGACATTTCATAACAAAATTGATTATTCGGGATTTCCACGAAAGGCAATTACATAGTGGAATACAAGGAACTCTGGTCGCTATCCGTCAGGTATATTGGCCTATTTTAGGACGGAGCTCGGTCCGTCAAGTAATTCACAATTGCCTTAAATGTTACAAAACTAAACCCGTTCCCTTCGAAGAAATCATGGGCAACTTGCCGTCTGTACGAGTTACGCAATCGCGGCCCTCCATTAATTGTGGCGTGGATTACGCTGGTCCTCTACCATTGTATGAACGAAAAGGAAGAGGCCGTAAAGTCACTATCAAATCATATGTTGTAGTTTTTATTTGTATGGTAACGAAAGCAATTCATTTGGAACTGCCTTTTGATTACACGTCAGAAAGTTTTCTAAGTGCCCTGAAGCGCATGATGGCACGAAGAGGGCTAGTAAAACATTTGTTCTCTGATAACGGTAAAAATTTCGTCGGGGCAAATAATGAATTAAAATCAGTAAAATCAGTTTTTGATCATTTGAATTCCGATGGTTTGAGCTACCTAAATAGCCAAGGAATTGATTGGAGTTTCATTCCCCCTAGATCTCCCTACATGGGTGGAATTTGGGAAGCGGGAGTAAAGGTTTTTAAAACTCATTTTAAACGCGTAGTAGGAAGCGCGATAATTACTGTAGAAGAAATGTACACACTCCTTTTACTTATTGAATCCTGTCTAAACTCTCGACCCCTTACCCCCTTAAGCAATGACCCCAACGATTTGGAGCCGTTAACTCCAGGTCACTTTCTAATTGGGGCCCCACTAACTGCACCCCTGGAGCATAATTTCGTAGAGCTCCCCGATAACAGGCTCTCCAGGTGGCAACGAATTGAAAAACTTCGACAAACGTTTTGGGGAAGGTGGCGAAAAGAATATTTAAGCGAACTTCAAAAAAGGACAAAATGGACGCGTCGATTATTATTACCGAAAGGACATTTCATAACAAAATTGATTATTCGGGATTTCCACGAAAGGCAATTACATAGTGGAATACAAGGAACTCTGGTCGCTATCCGTCAGGTATATTGGCCTATTTTAGGACGGAGCTCGGTCCGTCGAATAATTCACAATTGCCTTAAATGTTACAAAACTAAACCCGTTCCCTTCGAAGAAATCATGGGCAACTTGCCGTCTGTACGAGTTACGCAATCGCGGCCCTCCATTAATTGTGGCGTGGATTACGCTGGTCCTCTACCATTGTATGAACGAAAAGGAAGAGGCCGTAAAGTCACTATCAAATCATATGTTGTAGTTTTTATTTGTATGGTAACGAAAGCAATTCATTTGGAACTGCCTTTTGATTACACGTCAGAAAGTTTTCTAAGTGCCCTGAAGCGCATGATGGCACGAAGAGGGCTAGTAAAACATTTGTTCTCTGATAACGTTAAAAATTTCGTCGGGGCAAATAATGAATTAAAATCAGTAAAATCAGTTTTTGATAATTTGAATTCCGATGGTTTGAGCTACCTAAATAGCCAAGGAATTGATTGGAGTTTCATTCCCCCTAGATTTCCCTACATGGGTGGAATTTGGGAAGCGGGAGTAAAGGTTTTTAAAACTCATTTTAAACGCGTAGTAGGCAGCGCGATAATTACTGTAGAAGAAATGTACACACTCCTTTTACTTATTGAATCCTGTCTAAACTCTCGACCCCTTACCCCCTTAAGCAATGACCCCAACGATTTGGAGCCGTTAACTCCAGGTCACTTTCTAATTGGGGCCCCACTAACTGCACCCCTGGAGCATAATTTCGTAGAGCTCCCCGATAACAGGCTCTCCAGGTGGCAACGAATTGAAAAACTTCGACAAACGTTTTGGGGAAGGTGGCGAAAAGAATATTTAAGCGAACTTCAAAAAAGGACAAAATGGACGCGTCGATCTTCGACACCGCTTACTGTTGGCACATTGGTCATCTTACGTGAGGACAACGTTCCCGTCCTCCAGTGGCCAATGGGAAGAATCACCAAGCTTCACCTAGGGACAGATGGAGTCGTAAGAGTAGTCACCCTCAGAACCACCCCAGGCGAAACGAAGAGAGGTGTACATCGCATATGTGTTGTGCCGATAGACGACCAAAGTGTTGCAAAGTGATGGTGTACAGAGCATTGGTCCCGTATTTATTTATTAATTTCATATAGAACATTCATTGTTCATTTCATGGTTGTATTTAGCCGATGTTTATCTTCTTGTTGTAAATGTTTTCGATTGTTAATTTAATAATTAACACTTGTTGCTCTGGTTTGGAGTTATTGTCAAAAGAATCTTGATTGTTAATTTAAGTTTCACTTTTTATGTCTTGGAAAATCATATTTTCCAAAGCGGGGAGAATGTTAAGCCGACGTAGGGATGCACCCACCCTCTACCCAAAGACTACCTGGATAGAGCTTTGGGTAAGAGTCAGTGACAACGTAGCCAGTAAACTGTTAAGATCGCAACTGTACTTATGTTAGTATGTGTTGGCGAATATAGTTATTAGTAAAACATGCCTTGTTTTATTTCTTTGATGAACCAGTGAAAAGCCAACAGTTGTATATCAAATTATCTAGATGTAGACATGATGTAACGTTGTGGAAGGAATTCAAGTTTAACAAACAACACTTTGTCTTAGATCCCTAAGCAATTCCTCTATTACGGCCTTCCGTGGCCCAGTATTGTATGTGTATGAAGAGTAAATGCCACGATGGGTCCCTTGGCCAGTTGTGTCCTTGTCTTATTATATGTTATCCTATGTTAAACTTCACCTTGCATTTCTTCGTTGTCCGTAATTGAATCACTTATTTATGAAAGGATACAAGTCACTAAAGGTTAGTTTTAAGATATCTGAGGAAAACTATCTATAGTTATTAGTTATAACTTTTTCTTTTTGTTTTTGTAAAGTATGATGCACATCTACTAAATATGTTTGATTCTTGTCAGTTTTAATTTTTTTTTTAATGTAAATTAGTTTTTCAGTTATATAAAGGTATCGGACTTATATCCTTTCACAAATTAAAATATTAATTTTAGCTATTATTTATTAATTTCCTTAAATTTGCTGTAACAAAAACCAAGTTTTAGATGAAAACGTGTTATTTATTTAACAAAAACCTACGTATCCAGTTAAAAATATTTTAAGCAAAAGTACACGTATATTATAGCCTTAGTCTTCTTCGGCTTCTGTGGTTGGCCATTCTTGTAGTGTATTATAATATTCTTCAAACTTCTCAGGTACGTACTTTATAATTTTTTTAATGTCGTTCATTTTCTTAATATTAATGGGAATTTTTTCTTCTCCATAAGCTTTTTCAATTGGTAAGCTTACCGTATCGTTTGTGTTTCTCAGAACAAAGGAGCTTGTCTGAAGGCCATCAATAAACTTACGCGCCTCAACAATGCCTTTTCTTGTGTGGTCATATCGAAACTCCATAAAACTAGCAACCGCGAATGATTCCTTTTGAGCACGTGGAATAGATCTACCACAACTTTCTATCGACAGACAAGTTTTTTTATAGTACTTACACCACCAATTCTTGAAATCTAGAATATCTCTTCCATTGACCATTTCAACAGTAAATTTTTGTCCTTTTGCCGAGTTACAGATAACTTCGCAAACTTCTTTGGGTGTGTAGATTCTATCAATACGATTTAATTTGCGTTTAACTAAACCAAAATCACGATCACATGGTAAGAAAGAATGTCCTCGGATCGGAAATTTGTGCACTATTTTTTCAAACATTCCGGTATCTGTAAGGGCAAGACAAAACCTGATCATAACATTGTTCTTATTTTGGCCGCCGCAACCGTCACTATAAAGATGAAGCTCCTTTACTGAAGAGGGTACATTCTGCTTTAAATATTTTAAGATAAAAGAACATGTCTCATTTGGACCCTTCTTAGCTATACCTTCTTGATATAAAAAAAACTGTGCTGACTTATTCTTTAAGTTGTGTATACTAAAAGGAAACACAGAGAGTTGCCGGAAGTAAAAAATGTCTTGAACAGGAATTGATGGCAGTGGAATGTTCTGCATGTAGTCAAAACAAAGTCCGAGCACAGAGTAATTTTCTGAGCACAATTTTTCGGTGACCTGAATGCTATTGTTAAATTTTTTGGCGCGTCTCTTATGTACCATAAGCTCTGCCAGGGCCGCTCGCTTAGCTGTTTCATTCAAACTAGAACTTGTTACTTTTATATTGAGCTCTTCACATTGGCAGCACGTATCCACTTGTGGTCTTCCAAACTTGTAGTCAAAATGTTCCTTAAAAATTTTATAATAGGTGGAGTATTTTACATTATTTGTTCCAGGATGTCTTTCTTTAAATAAATTATGCATAATTCTCACGTTTAATCTATCATCCAGGTAATTATATTCCCTAGAAGAATAATGACTTTGTTTGACAGGAAAAACAGATATGTGCTCTCGAACAATTTGAATTATGTTGCCAGGTATGGTTTTTCTATTATCTTGCTTACCTCTTAAGTCTCTTGGCGATTTTCCAAGGTTAAGAAGAGTTTGAAGTCTTTGAACGGCCTTGGACGAAACGCTATGCAAGCTTAAAAATGCACTTTTACATACCTGCCGTCGATCTGCTTGAATATTAACAAAATATTTAAAAGACGAGGCTCTTAAGGAAGCTTGTTCATTACGTGGACGTCTTTTCTTAATAGGTTGTGATAACATTAAACCTTGTAGGTATATATCCTGTTCATTTTTTGTTTCGAAGGAACGGAACTTGTTCATAATAGCAATTCTCTGTTCTTCAGAAATCTTTTCGAAGCATTTAAATTTGCACCTACAATAAGTAATTTTATAATCTTAAGGCCGCAATAAAACTTTTAACAAAAACTTACTTGCAAGGCTGCCCTATCGCTTTTCCTGGAACAATATTGCCCCGGTAATTTTTGTATGGAATTCCAGATAATCTGCTTTTTTTAATTCTGGAAGATTTGTACTCTTCTGTGTTTCTTACACCTTTTTTCCTTTTTTTAGTGAAATTTTCGCTATCACTCATGATGTAGTGTTTATTTATTTACAATAATATCATATTTTTAATATAAACAACGAAAATACAATCACGTTCACGTTCAAACAGCGACTGAAATAGAAACAGTTAACACATGTTTCCTAGTAAGACCGAGTGCGCCATAGAGTAACGCGCCGATTGCAGTGCGGCTAGCAAATTATTTATGAAATGATATAAGTCTCAGACTTATACCCTTTCAAAATTAAACGCTATGTTTCGTTCGATACCAAGAGTTAGTGGTATACGTGACTTAGATCTTTCCGTTACTAAACGATAGATACACCATTAGAGAAGAGATTCCCGGCAATATCTCATTTTCATAAAAAAGGTGACTTATACCCTTTCATAAATAAGTGATTCAATTGGTTTATAGGTTGATAGGTTAAATTTGTTCGGTATTATGGTATTTTTATTTCTATCGAAAAATGGCTACATAAATAAGAGGCCAATATATTGAGATACACACACACACACAATTCCTCCATTACCTTGAACGTTAATTAACCAATAAATGCAACTGATAGAATGGGGGATCATAAATGACTGTTATTTGCTGAATCGTGATCCCAGGTGGTATCATTTGAAAAAATCACTTTCAGCAATCTTAACCACGTCGTTTAAACGAAATTACCTCATCCTTTATTTATAATTGTCATACAATTCAAATTTCTCTCTTTTTTTTCTCCAGATTCCGGCTACACAACATTCCAGTGGTGACTGACATACCTATTGATTAAATATTTGTATATTAAATTCGCAGTAAGTCTTTATCTATATCTACTTCTTGAATGATTTCATTTCACATGTTTGCATTATAAAATTAATATTAAACTTAACAATTATAATCCTGTATATATACAATCAGAACGAAATTATTCCACTATTCATTTATTTAAAACTATAATCCAGCTGCTTTCAAGGCAATCGCCTTCTATCATTGTAATTCAGCTCTTGCATGTTTAGACGAAAATAAAATAGTAATTCAGCTCCGGCTAACGGGTTACTGAGGGAAATGAGTGTAGCAGACTCACTGGCAATGAGGGTGCACTTTTAAAATTTATCAGAGCATTACCATTTATCAAAAAAAGCTAAAATAGCTATATCATCTTGATTTGGGAGTAAAATGCTTTAGTACTGGCAAAACGTATCATGTTTAGCCCACTCCAAAGCTTTCTTTATAAATGTTCTGATATAATAGATGAAATTCAGCCCAGTAATATAAAATCTTAACCTATTTTAAACGGGGGTTCATTTTGATATTTTTAATAATTTCTTTTATGTTTCAGGTTAACTGCCAAGTAAAATCTAGCTCTTTTATTGTATACGAAGATTGAGTATCGAGCAAGTTATATACCTATAGGTAAGTGTGTTGATGTATATTGTTTTTTTAAAACACCCACACAAAGACGTATACAATAATATTTTGCTTTTTATATATTTTTACTAAAATTGTTGTTTCTGTTTTATAATGCCGAGAAAACCAAGATATTCATATACCAAACGGAATAAACAGCAAAGTAATTCTGGAAGGAACGTAAATATAGACCTGTCGCAAATTAATATCCCTACAAGAATCAGTTCAAAGTTAGCTGATAGGGATTTTAATGTGCCTGATACTGTTTCAATGTGTTCAGATGTGTTCTTCCAAATTTTATTGAAAGAAAGGCATTATTTGAACGCAACGAAATTAATAGCCCAAAATACATTATTTGGATATATTGGCGAATTGTTTAATTTCGACAATAATTTCAAGCCCAGTTCTAGAAACAATTGTATTTCATTACAATATTCTGTGATTGAAATAGTAATGTTGGCAAAATATTTAACTACCACAACTACAATCATATAGAGTGATTTTTGCAAACTAATACCTCACTGTTATCAATCTGTAGTTGTAAATCTTTCCGATTTATATACAAAACTTTCAACTTTATTTCAAAATGATGTGCAGACAAATCCAATTTTCAATTTTTCGTTTCTAACGCAGATGAATCCGATGACGAAATTCTCAACGTCAATCGATTATGTATCACTCCAACCACTAAAGATAAACGACCAATGAGAACCGGACCAGGCTATAGACCTATCATAAAGAAAGGCAAACCAGTCGCTGTTGCAATAGAAAATGGAAATGATGCTGCAGGTAGATCTTTTTCAATTTTTTATTGAAAAATTGTATTATTTCTACATCTTCGTTATTCAACTTGATTTGAAGAAAATATTTCTTGAACAATGTTCACGTGAATCGGTAATTTTAGAATATTGATAAACTTTGCAGAGGAAACAGCAGACGTACCTTTACAGGAAAAATTTCAGATCGAACGAGCGAAACAATCAACGCCGTCACTTTAACGTGTACATAGACTGCGGTCGATTATCCCACAAGCTGATCGTCGACGCTTACGTAAAAATAGAGAACGAACGCGGATTTTAAACTGAGAAATCAACATTAGCTACGTGGTGCAGGTTTCAACGACATGGAGGACTATCTCAACGTGCAAGCGAACGAAAGAGATTTACCTCCAGGTCGTGTTATTATACTACCTTCTACGTTCCAGGGATCGCCTCCAAAACTACCAGGACGCCATAGCCATCCTGGCAAAATTCGGCAAACCCGACATGTTTATCACGTTCACGTGTAATCCGCAATGGCCCGAGATTAGAGAAAATCTACACGCTGGTCAACAATCTGGTGATCGTACCGATCTCATAAATAGAGTGTTTCACTTGAAATTGAAGGAATTGTTACTGGACATCAACAGACGACACGTGTTTGGTGTAACTACAGCCTTCCTGTACGTGATCGAATTCCAAAAACGAGGTTTACCCCACGCACACATCCTGATGTGGTTGCGAGAACAAGACAAGTTCGGAGAACCCGAAGACGTAGACCTATTCGTATGTTCCGAGATACCACATCCACAACACGAAAGAGAATTGTACGAGAAGGTTCGTGGTGACATACATTTTTCTCGCTACATTGAAAATTTCAAACGAATCTTTCGTTTCAGGTCCAAAGACAAATGATCCACGGCCCCTGTTTCCCTCTCAACGAACAAGCATTGTGTAGAGGTGAAGACGACCGGTGTACGAAGAAATTTCACAAAGAATTTTGCGAACAAACAATATTTGTCAAAAACAGCTATCCACAATACCGTAGAAGAAACGACGGTAGAACGATTCGGAAGGCTCGAGCGGTACTAGACAATCGTCACGTAGTTCCGTATAACAAATACCTACTCAACAAATACGACTCTCACGTTAACGGCGGAATATGTTCGTCACTCAGAAGTTTGAAATACATCTTCAAGTATGTGTACAAAGGTTATGATACCGTACGCGTTCAATTGCTCCGCGAACATATGGACGACGGTAAGTTATTTTTCTGATTCCATAATCGGTTCATCAATTTCTTGATCCGTTTACAGGTGGTGAGGCGTTGGTACACAACGAAGTTGAAACGTACGTAGACCAAAGATACGTTTCGATAAACGAGGCGGATTGGCGAATTAATGCTTTCCCGATGCACGAGAAAAGTCACGCCATTTACAGATTAGACGTGCACTTGCGAAACAAGCAATACATCTATTTCCGTCAAGGTAACGAAGAAGCGGCTGCGAATTTAGCCAGACAAAGGAACACAACGTTAACGGCATGGTTACAATTGAACGTAAACGATCATCAAGCCAGATAGTTCCTTTATCAAGAAATTTCACTCCATTACGTCTTCAATAAAACTGATTACAGATGGACACGAAGGCAACAAGGTGCCGACAAAATTATACCTAGAATGTACAACGTATCTCCAAGAAATAAAGAGACATTCTATCTACGAATGTTACTATTACACGTACGTGGTGCTATGTAGTATAGGAATCTTCCATCCCTATACGAGTTTACCTAGAATCCCCGAATAGACCTTAATTATATTAATTATTATGTAAGTATATGTTTAGATCTCGGATCTGGGTTACCAAGCAATATGTTAATATATTACATAACGGCTAACCTAGATACCTTGAATCGTAGATTAGTTTAGTAGAACATTAAACAATAAACAGTGACATAACATGTATATATAGTAATGTGGAGCATATCAGTAAATATAGTAGTATACAGTATATTCATTGTCCACGCATCTGACAGTATAGTCAATGTACCTGCCTAAGTTGTAATTTCTGAGAGTAAGGCATTAAGTCATAATGGCGCCGAGCTCTACCTTAAGTAAAGTGACTCTTTTTTATAAGTGATGTGTTTCCTTCCCCTATACCTCTACCAGGACCACGGGACAGTTTAGGGCAAACCGCCCAATCAAAGAGCTGATCCCCCACATGGCGATCCATACCAGTCTTTTTCTTATGGAAAAAAAAAGAAACGAACCGCTCCCTGTCCACATCGCCATATGTGATCTCCCACATGGCTCCCATATGGTTTAACAGGAAGACGCTAAATTGATTATTGACAAATTGGAAATCGAAGTTTCAAAAATGGGAAACGCAAGATCATCAGAAGAGATGATGAACGTCCAGGCTGCAAACAGCGATGGGCTGAAAATGGGCATCAGGGACAAAACAGGAATTTCTCTCTCTACAGCAGAGATACTGGGAATAATAACCCTCATGCTGGTAATAATCATCGTAGTGTACCTAGTCCACAGGATGGTTAGAAAAATGATGGTTAGGAGAATCAGAGAGGAGATTAGAAGAAGCCAACCAACATTATGTAATGAGCAGTTTAGACAATTTTAGGTACATTTTAGAAGAATTAAGAGTTTTTAATAGGAATCTTAACAAAGACAATAGTGTTAGAAAATCAGATTTAACCGCTACTAGGAGGAAATTAGATAAGTTAAATGTAATAACAGGAAATTTTAAGCTTGAGAAGGACATATTTAACAGAGAACAACATGAACAAAACTTAATTTCAGAAGCAAGGAAATACACGGGTTCAATAGAGAATTTAATTGAAAGTATAAAAACTAGTTTAACCGAAAGATTAAATTTAATTGATTCAGTTGTTCAAGCGTCAAATATGTCTGAGAAGTTTGATTTACGCACCGCGACCTCGTTACTTCCAGTAATGAATGGAAATAATGACGTCACGAAACAGTTAATCGATGCTATCGAATTATACAGCGACATGCTAGATAATTCTAGAAGGGTACTTTTAGTAAATTTTGTCCTAAAAACTAGGCTGAGCCAAAATGCAAAACTGAGAGTCAAGAAAGCATACGACTCAGTTGAGGCATTGGTTCAGGACATAAAAAATGAACTGCTTACGAGAAAATCGGAGGCTGCCCTCGCAAATGAATTCCATAGCGCAAAGCAAAGAATCAAAGGCATTGATAGTTTTGGAGGAACTGTTGAAGGTTTATTGGTAGATCTAACAGTGGCACAAGCGAAAGGAAACGAAGAAACAGCAAATATCTTGAGATCGGTGAACGAAAGATTAGCTGTAAACATTTTCGCAAATGGTCTAAACAATAACGACCTACGCACAATAGTAAAGGCTAGAAATTACGACAATTTAGCCGACGCTATTTGTGGAGCAGTGGAAGAAAATGGATCTCTACATACAGAGAAACCCAAAGTGGAAACATTCCAAATGCGAGACTATAGAGTCAAGCAAGGTAACAATTTTGACGCAAGGCATCAAAATTACAGAAAACAATACAAGCCCTTCAGAGGAAACAACCAACGTTACAATAACAATCCGCAACAAAATCAAACAAGACAGAGTGTTGAACGCCAACACAAACCTTTTGGATATAATTTTCAAAATAATAATGGGTTCAAACCCAAAAATCAAGGTTGCTTTGCAGCTCAAATGGCAAGTAATCTGAACAGTAGTAGCACTTCAGGAGAAGAGGTGAAAGGTTCATTTAAGAATCAGTTTTTTCGTTCCGAATAGAGTTAATGAAAATCTAAGTACGATGGGAATGAATTGTGTGAAAATGAGATATGGGATGAATGAATTAAATTTTCTTATCGACACAGGCTCTGCTCTTCAGTCAGTGTCATCTTCAAGGGAGTTATTCAAAATTCAGAGAGGATAAACGAAAACAAAAAAAAAACATACAAGGAATCGCTATTTCCGTAATGTCACAAGGCTCCGTCAACATAAATTTAAAAGTAAACAATATAGAGTTTGAACAAGAATTCATAGTTTTAAATCAATTTACTAACGGAATTCAAGGAATACTGGGGTCAAATTTCTTTTTAAAACATAAAGCAATTATAAATTATGGAACTTTTACGTTTTCCTTTATGCTGAATAATGAAAAAATTTCAATGTCAATTCATTCAAGGTGTGAATGTTATACAACAATTCCTGCAAGGTGTGAAATTGTACGATATTTCGACGTAAATGAGAGCGAAGAAAGCATCGTTTTGAATGAGGAAATATGCAACGGTGTTTTTATTGCAGGCACAATAGTAAAACCAGTACAAGGTCAAGTTCCTGTACGTATTTTAAATTCGAATGAAAGAGAAGTGAAAATTAGGAATTTTACCCCCACTACTGATAGATTATCAAATTATAATGTATGTAAATTCAAAAAAGATTACATGACAGTTGAGCGAGTAGAGAAACTTTTGGAAAAAGTAAATTTGGACACGTTACACGGAGAGGAAAAAACGGCTATTGAAAAAATCTGTGCAAAATATGCCGATGTTTTTCATTTAGAAAACGACCCTCTCACGGTAACAAATATCACAAAACAAGGAATTCATCTGAATAAGGACTCTAGTCCAGTGTTCGTGAGACCGTATAGGTTACCAAACGCACAGAAAGATGAAATTCACAAGCACATAGATAAGATGCTGCAAGATGGCATAATTGAGGAAACCATCTCTGAATGGTCTTCCCCGCTTCTAATTGTACCAAAGAAGCAAGTAGACAAAAATGGAGTAAAAAAGTGGAGAGTAGTAATAGACTATCGTTTACTTAATAAACAGATACAAGATGATAGGTTTCCACTTCCCTCCATATCAGAAATTCTAGATTCATTATCAGGAGTAGTATATTTTTCACATTTGGATTTGTCACAAGGATATTACCAGGTGGAATTAGATACAGAAAGCAGGAAATGCATCGCTTTCACTACAGACAGAGGTCAGTATCAGCTAACAAGGCTACCAATGGGATTAAAGATAAGCCCAAGTGTATTTTCCAGAGTCATGACAATGGCTATGACAGGATTAAATTATGAATCGTGTTTCATATATTTGGACGATCTTATAGTTTTTGGCAAAGATTTGACGACACACAACGTAAATCTCGTAAAGATTTTACAACGATTAAAAGATGTAAATTTGAAATTAAATCCAAGCAAATGCGAATTTTTAAAGAAAGAAATTTTATATTTGGGTCATTTAATTTCCGCGGACGGGATATCACCCGATCCGGAAAAAATTGGAGTTATTAAGCAATATCCGGTTCCGAAGGACGCCGGAGATGCAAAGCGTTTTGTAGCTTTCGCAAACTACAATCGGAAATTTATTCCAAATTTCGCAAAAATCGCAAATCCTTTAAATCAATTAGCAAAAAAAAATTCATCTTTTAATTGGGACGATAGGTGTCAAAAATCTTTCGAAACCCTGAAACTAGCTCTCATGAGCACACCAATCCTGCAATACCCAAATTTTGAAAAGGAAAATAGATTCATTTTAAAATGTGACGCATCGGGATATTCGATAGGAACAGTGTTATCTAACAGTGATGACCGACCTGTCGCATATGCCAGCAGAACATTAAACAAGGCAGAACAGAATTATTGCACAATCGAAAAAGAACTTTTAGCAATAGTTTGGGCTGTAAAGCATTTCAGACCCTATCTATATGGTCGAACCTTTGATATATACACTGATCACAGACCGCTGGTATATCTTTTTGGCATGACAAACCCATCTAGTAGATTGACAAAATTTAGACTGACTCTAGAAGAGTATGATTTTACTATAAATTATATAAAAGGCACGGAAAATGTTACAACCGATGCTTTATCAAGGATTCGTATTGAATCATCAGAACTTAAGACTATGTGTAATAAAACATCGGAGGAAATATTTGCAATCACAAGAGCACAAAAGGTAAAAGCAGAAAAGGAAGGACAAATTAATAAGAACAATTACGACACTAATAGGATTGATCACCCGGGAGTAGTCGAACTTATAAAACGTCCTACCGATTGTGTGTTACTAGAAGTGTTATCTGAGGAAGAATTTGATGAATTAAACAAGGAAAAATGTCTAGACAAAAATTTTAACAATTCATTATATTATGATGAAGAAAGAAAATTGATTTACGTAAAACTACAATTTCGATCGGCATTGTACCTAAGGGCATTGTTGAGAAGTGTAGAAAATTTGTGTAAGGATTTCAATATTGCTGAAATATGCATCATGAAAAATTCCAAAAATAAGGAATTAATAAGCGCGCTAAATAATGAAATAAAAGAATTAAAATCCGCCGGTTTTGAAATAGGATTAAAAATAAATGTTATACCAGATGTATTAACAGTTGATGAAAAAGAATGTAGACAATTAATCTTAAACGATTTTCATACATTAAAAACAGGAGGACACACAGGTATAAACCGCATGTTCAACATAAAATCAAAATATACTTGGTCAGGTCTAAGGTGAGATATAGAGAAGTTTGTAAAACGTTGTGACGATTGTCAGCGATATAAACACTCTAGACCCACCAAAGAACCACTAACAGTGACTACCACAGCATCAGCGTCTTTTGAGAAGGTGTTTCTTGATTTAGTAGGTCCGATAGGCAACGACATCGGTGACGATCGATATATACTCACTCTCCAATGTGAATTAAGTAAATTTGTCGAAGCTTATCCAATACCTAATAAAGAAGCTAGCACAGTTGCAAAAGCATTCGTCACTAATTTTGTACTAAGGTATGGGATTCCCAGGGAGATAGCCCACGACCAGGGTAAAGAATTTTTGTCGGAAGTGTTCGATCAATCTTGTAATGTGTTGGGAATAAAACAGCTAAATTCAACAGCTTACCATCATGAAACGATGGGAGCCCTCGAAAATTCTCATAAGCACCTAGGCGCGTATTTAAGAATTCAAGTGGCAAAATTTAAAGATTCATGGACCGAATGGGTACCATTTTGGACTTTTGCATACAACAACACAGTTCATACGGGAACGAAGTACAAACCGCACGATCTAGTGTTCGGAAAATCGTGTAATTTACCTTCCAACATAACGGAACAGGTAGAACCCGTGTACAACTTCGAGAATTATCCGGTTGAGTTGAAATATCGACTTCAACAAGCATGTAAAGAAGCTAGGGATAATCTGATAGTATCGAAACTGGAACGTGTGCAAAAATCTAGGGAAAATTGTAATATAGTTAAATTTAAGATAGGTGATAAGGTATTAGTGAAAAGTGTTCCGAAAAATAAACTTGAACAGTTATACAAGGGTCTTTTCGTGATTACGGAAGAAAGGAACCCCAATGTAGTGATAAAAGTAGGAAACAATCAAGTGGAAATACATAAAAATAGACTAAAACTGTACCATGATTAGATAAGGAAAAATATTGTTTGTAAAATAAAATTAAGGTACGACAATTGGGAAAAAAATGTTAATCTATCAATTCAACATTTTTTTACCCCGCGTAGGGAGGTGTAGTATAGGAATCTTCCATCCCTATACGAGTTTACCTAGAATCCCCGAATAGACCTTAATTATATTAATTATTATGTAAGTATATGTTTAGATCTCGGATCTGGGTTACCAAGCAATATGTTAATATATTACATAACGGCTAACCTAGATACCTTGAATCGTAGATTAGTTTAGTAGAACATTAAACAATAAACAGTGACATAACATATATATATATAGTAATGTGGAGCATATCAGTAAATATAGTAGTATACAGTATATTCATTGTCCACGCATCTGACAGTATAGTCAATGTACCTGCCTAAGTTGTAATTTCTGAGAGTAAGGCATTAAGCCATAATGGCGCCGAGCTCTACCTTAAGTAAAGTGACTCTTTTTTATAAGTGATGTGTTTCCTTCCCCTATACCTCTACCAGGACCACGGGACAGTTTAGGGCAAACCGCCCAATCAAAGAGCTGATCCCCCACAGCTACATCTTTCGCCGACATCAGAACGGTAAGAAATTTGGCGATTTTACGTTCGATTCGTTGGTAACATATTTTTCTCTCATTCCCCAACAGGTGAACGACATAATTTACAACACGTTCGAGGTGGCATGTAGAGCACGTAACATTCTACAAGACAACGGCGAATATCGTCGTTGTTTAGAAGAAGCCAGACTCCAACAAATGCCCAGGCAGATGAGAGTCATGTTTGCAATGATGCTGTTAAACTGCAACTTGACGAACGCGACCGAGTTATGGCAACAATTCAAGTCGTACATTTACGAAGACCATACTCGGCGCGGCGATAACGCCAACATGGCCGAAATAAAAGCTCTCAGACACATTATGACGATCTTACGAGCGAACGACAGACACATAGAAGAGTTCGAAATCGCGTTACCGCACAATATGCAAGATACAATAATGATTGACGATGAAGGTAACGATGACGAACACATAATGGCACACGTCGATGATCTCGAACGCAACATCGTGAACCAGATGAATCTGAACGAAGAACAGAGAGCGGTTTTCGACGCTGTCGTCGAAACCATCGCAGATCCCCTCCGTCAACCGAGATTGTTCTACATAGACGGACCAGGCGGCACTGGAAAAACGTTTCTCTACAACGCCATCATTTCGAAGCTGACAAGAGAAAACGTAGCAGTGCTAGCCACCGCGTGGACCGGCATAGCGTCCACGCTCCTGAAAACCGGTAGAACGGTACATTCCACTTACCAATTACCTGTACCGACAATCGAAACGTCCACTTCTGCATTCACTCCGCAGAACGGGCAACGATTCGTCCACGTTTCGGTGATAATTATAGACGAAATATCGATGGCAAGCAAATACGCTTTCCATTGTATCGACGAAATGTTGAAAAATATATGCGGCGACGGACGATCGTTCGCCAACAAGGTTATCATCATCGGTGGTGACTTCAGACAACTGTTACCGATAGCACCAGGTACTGGTGGTTCCGGCCCAAGTTTCAACTTGTGCGTTAAACGAAGTCCTCTATGGGAGAGATTCCACAGAATGTCGTTGGTCCACAACGTTCGAGCGAATCCAGACGAAAACGAATTCAAAGAGTGGCTGCTTCGAATCGGCAACGCCACAGAGAAGTAAGTTTAATAACTGGTTGTTTCTTTGTGACACTTTCTACACTGATTAATATATTTTCTTTTTCTTACAGGCAATTACCTCCGGAGTACGTGTCCATACCGGCTGGATGTTTGGTACGAGACGTGGTAACCGAGATCTACGCCGAACATGTAAACGTCGATGATGAGACGCTACAGCAAAAGGTCATCCTGTGTCGAAAAAACGACAGCTGCGATGAACTGAACGAACGCATCCTCAACAGAGCCAGGCGTACGCAAGAAAATAGAATCGCTATAGCACAGTCGATCCGAACCTACATGAGCGCCGATTCTGTAGTTGTCGAAAACGAAGAGGTAAACCTTCCGGTCGAATTCTTGAACACCTTGAAATCAGGTACCTTTCCGCCTCATCAATTGAAAATTTGCAAAGGTAGTAAAGTCATTTTATTGAGAAACTTGGCCATAGATCAAGGTTTATATAACGGAAATCGATTACGAATCATTCGAATGCTCGATAACTTCTTGCATGCGAAGATTGTTTCAGGTTCTAGAGCGAACGACGAAGTATTCATTCCCAGAATGGAGCTAACGACGACTGCAGATCGAAACATTCCGTTTCAGCTGAAAAGACATCAGTTTCCGATCAAGTTGGCGTTCGCAATGACGATCAACAAGGCGCAAGGTCAAACCTTCGACAGAGTAGGTATCTATCTACCACAACCAGTTTTCGCGCACGGTATGCTTTACGTAGCTTTACCGAGAGCACGATCCTACGACGCCGTGAAAATACAAATAGACGAAACTAGGACTCAAGGTAAATTGTTGCGGGCCCACAGCCCAGATGTTTTTACAAAAAATATAGTCTATATGGACGCCCTACATTGATATGCTAATCGTCATTTCGACGATGACGAATGTTGATTCATTTGAAATTTTAATCCATGTTGTTTTTTATGAACAATCGAAACGTGTTATTATTTGCTCTTATATACAATGTAAATACAATTAGATTCGGACGTATGCAAGAACGCCGCTTATCAAGCCGTTATGTATGAGAAATACACATATGTTCCGGATTGAAAGTATAGACATTGTGGATATTTGTGAAACGTGTACGTTTCGTTTGGATTATTTACCTCATCACACGATACAAATTTCAAATTTACAAACATTAATTCCTTTTTAGAGAATGAAAAAAGTTAACCTTTTGAACTCTATAATAATAATAGAACTGTCCTACATTGATAAGATGAAGGTCAAAGTAAACTGGTTTCACATAAATGCTAATCGTCATTTGGACGAAGACAAATGTTGATTTATTTGGAATTGTAATCAAAGTTGTTGTTTATAAACCATTGAAACGTGTTATTATTTGCTCTTATATACAATGTAAATACAATTAGATTCGGACGTATGCAAGAACGCCAAGCCGTTATGTATAAGAAATACACATATGTTCCGGATTGAAAGTATAGACATTGTGGATATTTGTGAAACGTGTACGTTTCGTTTGGATTATTTACCTCATCACACGACACAAATTTCAAATTTCCAAACATTAATTCCTTTTTAGAGAATGAAAAAAGTTGAACTCTATAATAATAATAGAACTGTCCTACATCGATAAGATGAAGGTCAAGGTAAACTGGTTTCACATTAATGCTAATCGTCATTTGGACGAAGACAAATGTTGATTTATTTGGAATTGTAATCAAAGTTGTTGTTTATAAACCATTGAAACGTGTTATTAGTTGCTCTTATATACAATGCAAATACAATTAGATTCGGACGTATGCAAGAACGCCAAGCCGTTATGTATAAGAAATACACATATGTTCCGGATTGAAAGTATAGACATTGTGGATATTTGTGAAACGTGTACGTTTCGTTTGGATTATTTACCTCATCACACGACACAAATTTCAAATTTCCAAACATTAATTCCTTTTTAGAGAATGAAAAAAGTTTACCTTTTGAACTCTATAATAATAATAGAACTGTCCTACATCGATAAGATGAAGGTCAAGGTAAACTGGTTTCACATTAATGCTAATCGTCATTTGGACGAAGACAAATGTTGATTTATTTGAAGTTGTAATCAAAGTTGTTGTTTATAAACAATTGAAACGTCCTATTATTTGCTCTTATATACAATGTAAATACAATTAGATTCGGACGGATGCAAGAACGCCAAGCCGTTATGTATAAGAAATACACATATGTTCCGGATTGAAAGTATAGACACTGTGGATATTTGTGAAACGTGTACGTTTCGTTTGGATTATTTACCTCATCACACGACACAAATTTCAAATTTACAAACATTCATTGCATTCCTTTTGAGTGAATGGAAATAGAGTTTGAATCTATTGAATTATAATAATAGTGGATTTTTCCTGATTCGATAAGACGAAGTCTGCCATAAGTTGAGCTACTTCTCCCGAACGGAAATTCACTCAGAAAACTTTGATAGAAACTTTCAAACGAGGTTAATAGGATTTACATTTCGATGTAAATGAAATATCACCTGAAATGATATTAACGAACACGGTATTTGATATTTTTCAAACTAAAACGCTTAAAAAAATTCAAAGTACGTATAATTGTTAACGACAATTTATAATATTAATCGATATTAGTGAAAGATATCAAATCCAAGCTGTCTACCTCCCCGTGGTGTGTTCGTCAATAAAAATAATTGTTCATTATATTCTTATCAAATTATTCTTCATTAGAAAATATGTATTTCAATAAGAATTATCGAATAACTCAATATAAAATAACAATTATTTTTAGCCAAAGTACAGCTATTTTATCATCTATCGATTATTCATATTTTCTTATTGATTATTTCTAACTTTCTTTTAGATATTCAACAAAGAAAAACAATCACCACTGAACACACGAGTCTACAAAATCCAACAAGTAAATGAAAATCATATTCCACATACATTTATTATTGTTATATTATGTACATTGTTGTATTTTTTTAATTAATAAAAATTACATATCTATACTTTTCACATTTACTTAGTGTAAAAATTAAACGAAAATTTAAGAAAATGATGTATAACATTCAGTTTACAATCATTAATATCAACAAATTCCTTCACCTTCCTTTCAAAAGGTTAATAATATACCTCACAGTAGGTATGGTTGAATAATTTCCAAGTGCTTCAGAATAATAACAAATGATACTCTGATAACATTGGGAAGTAGGTACAAGATTCAAGTTATTGTTGCAGTAAGTATACGTAAATTCTTTCTTAATTGGTGAGAGTTTTGAAGAAGTTAATACATGTTGCCGTTCAGTCCATGAACTAATAAAATACAAACAAGACTCCTTTACATTTTAAAAGATATCGAATTTAATTTTGGGAAGGAATACTTTCAAAATGTTAGAAATAGAAAGTAATTTTCCTGCATACACAAAAAATGAACGGTTTTCTATAAGGTACCTTCCTCTGCTTACTTTGAATAGGTAGTTGTAGTAAATATAGGCCGTAGGTACTTTCGAAGAAATAGAGTTATCTTCATTCAAATAATTGATGAAAATGATACTCGATTAATATCAGTAATGACTTTTGAACAATACATGTTGCCTTTCAGTCGATAAACTAACACAAATTTCATACTCTTTTCTTTGAATTTGATGCAAAGACACATGTTACTTTCAAGAAGTTGATACATTTGCACTTCACAATCAATGCACACACACCTTTTACTTTTGACTTGCATTATTTTATATTCGTTGTACATTATTCTACGAGTAAAGTAGTACAAAGTTCTTTTAAATCCAGCCAAGTAGTTGTTCACAGACATTGATTGAATTATATAACCTATAATTGGCAAAGTGACGTACGTCAAAAATTCAAGAGAGTCCTCTAGAACTACACCTTCGTCTAAGATTTGACATCAATCTAATTTTATACTTATCTATGAAAACCTACTATCTATATAACCTATAAATGTCAAAGTGACATACGATCTATACCATAGAATGACTTGTGACACGTGCTAATTAGTGACATTTTCTATAAACGCGTTCCCATCTCTATATAACATACAACGGCCAAAGTGACGTCTGTCAGAGTGAATACCTAAAGGTGCCCATACGCCTCACATAAAGGTTACCACGCACTATCCACGACTAAACCCTTACAAAGGCGTTGCACATGAAAAACTGTAAACGAGCGAGGCGTAGCCCGTAAAATCAACTAACTAGAATAAGCGACAGTTTAAGTTGGTGCACAAGTTACCAAAAATCTAACAAGGAATATGCGATTTTCGACCTAATCGACCAACATTTTTGGACCCGACAAGCTAGCGAAGCGAGCGGAGCGAGCCTGGGAAATGGTCGAAATGTTAACTTTGAACCTTTTAGAAGGTGGTGATAGCCACAAAACGGGTAGAAAACTGTTTTGAAATAGTTAATTTTCGATAAATAAACGGTTTTCTATAAGGTACCTTCCTCTGTTCACTTTTGGAGAAATAGAGTTGCTTTTCATACAAATAAGTAATGAGAATGATACTCGATTAACATTCGTATAAGTAAGTACACAGTTCAAGTAACTGTTGTAGTAACTATATGTAGCATTCCGCCGAGCGTTATGTCTTTGTAATAATAAATCTGAACTTACTCCAGATTGCTCTAGATTCAATATTTCCCAAATAAGTGAATAGGTTCGAAATCCCATCTCACTGCTTGTAACACTTGTACTTGTAACAGTCGGCTGGGTAATATTTCAGGTAGCGTTAATACCTCATCGACGTGTTATGTGAATTAAGATTTGTTTGTTGGAACCTGCTCGGGTATCGAAGATCTTAGTTGATCCGTGTACCCTTAAGGTTCTTGTAAAGCTGCCACCACTAAGCGTATATTTCAGCCCACCTAGAGGCTGTTTTTGACTATGAGGCCGGGATCCCTTCCAAGGGACCGGCTTGTACAATTACCTATACTTATATCTTTATATCTATTCAAGCGTGAATTCTGAAAGGTCGTATTCGCTGAGAGGTGATTAGGGATTTCCAGTTAAACTCGTAAATCAAATTAAATAACAAATGTATATTGAATAAAACAAAATTAACAAAAAAAAATGATACATTAACCAACAACGAACGTTTATGAAATTAATCCAAAATTTGGTCATAGGAATGATAGCATAGATTTAAAAAGATCTCAAGTTCAGGTTGACCCCAAGTGGGAACCTGAGAAATTATCGATGTCGCTCGATCTACCCCCTTCGCCAGCGAGCGAGTTCTTGTCCATGTTCTCTTTAGAGAGTTGAAATAAATGAAGGACTAATTAGCACAACCCCGAACAGTGATCGGTTTCGCGCTCGATCACGCTGATTATTGATAAATAATGTTAAAAAAAAATTAAAGAATTCCTCCCTTTCTGGTAAGCTGGGGTAAACCTAACGACATTATGCTCTACAACCATTTCCCCTAAGTAATCTCCGATAAGCGGAATTTGTATAGACACTCCAAATAGCCTGAATGGCAGGAAAAATTATATTAACAAATAAAACAGTGGCGGGCGGAACATGATCTGAATGGTAAATAACCACATTATATTATATTACCGATTCCGAGGTTGAAGACAATATAACAGTTGTTCTTTGGCAATCAAAATGCACTTACCCTGTTGGTCTAATAACACCATTTCATCTCGCCCCTTGTAGAAATACGCACAAAGGATTTAAACACTCGATTTCTACATCGGATTAAATTTAGCATGATAGAAAATTGTCACAAAATGATTTTTTTTAAATAAGGGTACCAACACTTTACGCGTTACGCGAAAGACGCGAACAAGTCCAGCACTGCTTTAGCCCCCCAGGAATGTATAACCCTTGTTCCATTTTTAATTTAATATCTATGAATTTCTTGAACTTGATTTGTATATTCTGGACAAACATTATATTAATTGATTTGATTTAATGCAACAATGAGCATCCCTGTGGACATAAAGCAAGCTGGCCTTACCGACAAGTACCTGGTGGAGAACTAACTGAGAAGGTGGTTGAGAACTGCCTTTTTTTCCTCAAAGTAATTAGTTTTTATGAAATCATTGAAGCGGGGGGGGGCATCTCACGCTCAATCTTAGAAAATATGTTCAATTTCGAATTCCGGGATCAGAACACGCCCATGAAATATAACAACAGCCAATAGGAATCTAACTAGGCGAAAGAATTGCTCTGTTCAACTCCACGTAAACTATTCCTGACTCAGGGAAAAAAAGTACCATTGACCCCGCGCCGTGCTTACGATTTGTAAAATATGGTTCATGGCTGACCGGCCAATGATACAGGGAAGTGGACTCAGGTTACCGTCTCTAAGTCTGTCTATCGTGTTCAAGATATAATAATTTATAAAATTTTCAATTTTAATTTAAATCAATATTATTCAAGGCCCCAAAACAAAAACTAATAATCCGTCGGATTATTACATCACCCCCTTCTTCTAAGAAAGAGTGCGGTTCTGAAAGAACCCACTCCTTTCTCCGCCTCTGGTTTATTGTTTTTTAAAACCCTTCAGATCATATCCGCCTACCTAGATACGCGCAGGCATCTCTACCGGAGCGCGCTTCAGCAGCTCCGCTCATGTAAACTTCATAATTTGCATTGTACAGCGATTAACGCTGTTCCCACAAAACAACCAGAAAAAGAAATAAACCCTATATAACTACATAATATAACCTCGCAATACGTACAATGGATACAATTAACAATCTCAGTCATCACTTGTGCGCTATGATTAAGTCCGAAACAGTTCCGCTACCTACGCCACTGATCGAACGGAGAGCGAATCACTAACCCGCACTTACACTAGGTGTTCGAATTCAGGATGTCGCTGGATACGGGGGTTCGTTGCTTCCTACCAAACGGTCAAATGTGTATGACTCGTCGGCAGTAGTCAAGTGTAACTAGCATTCTCGGTCATTTTGCATACGAGAGGAGGCATGAGGTTCTCCATCGGTATACGCGACGGCTTCAACCATATGAGCGGCAGGTAGTCGACTGGAGCTGGTTCAAGGGTGTTCCATTGCAGGCGGCCAAATAAACCATAACACATATCAACATTCCATTCAACACACGGGTCCAATCCATCCTCCGTGGTTACCGGCCTGCATTCCATTCCTTTTGGAATCCTCTTGTCCTGGTCTTCTCCATTTCCATACCATAACATAAGTATCCCAGGTTGGTACTCCTCCTACGGAAATCTTAAGCCTTGCATCGCCTAAATTATAATGCCCTCACTAAGTTCTGACTACTACCGATGTCCACACTTAACCATCTTTGGTGAAACTAGTACCCGTAATTTACCTAGATCTAGACTCGTTCGTGGTGATCCTTCGTTATCTGTGTCGATCAATTCAAAAGAAAAAACCATTACTGCGGACCGGGTGTTCCGTAACATGCTGATGGGCCCCGGCATTAACTTCCATGAACCCATAATATCGCACAACAAAAAAAAAGAAAATTGTTCCGTTTGTAACCCTAAGCGATGACATGTCTATGAACGTAGAAGGAAAGCTACTACCAGCCAGCACATTGTTGCGGCCGTAATACTCCCGAACAAAAGAAGCTAAGTTTTCTAATCACAAAAAAAAATTTTAATAACTGTTCCCTTCATTGTGGGAGGTTTACATTAAATTCGACTTCCTTCCTCGTAACATAGAAGCGAGGTTACTCTAAAGTTACTTAATATCTAACATGTTACCCTAACACATATTTCGCACATAAAAAAAACGATAACAATAAATTCATGCAGGTAATTACAAGCTGCCACACTAGAAATACACATGCAACATTACACCAAAAAAGAACATTAAGTATAATCAGGCTGCTGCTCTCTGCATGAATGAATTTCCTTGAAAAATTCAAAATGTCGTACTCGGACATAACAACGCTGAAAAAAAAAACTCTACCAGAGGCTACCACTTAAACATGTTTATCCAGATCACCTCCCCTTCTCTTTGCGCTAACTATATTCGTTATCGATGGCATAGGTTACCATAAAAAGAACAAGGGGGGTGTCGGACCTAATCAAACAAAAACATCTCCGGACTACGTTCTCGAGGGCACCGTTCTATCTCATAAGCGCCTCTACTATCTCGCCTCCTGGGGGTGAAACGTCTCTCTCGTTCTGGACTGCCATCCGCGTGTCCTTACATACTTACCACAGCATCTTTCTACATTCGTGACTCGAGAGGTCAGGACTCTTGTTCACTGAATTTACTTAACCTGAGCTCGGGGGCTCGTCTTTGCAGCAAAATAAAAATAATTTAAACAGAACGCGGTGACTTAAAGAGTCAGAGGTCCCGAATTTACTGACTCTACTTTGTTCATAGGGAAACAAGGCCAAGACTCACAAAAGAGAACTAACATGACACTGCATAAAAGCTACTTGGTTCCGCTATGACGTCACTCGATCTATCGACTCATTCATTCTCTGGGCGGTATTCTCCACCCGCCCCGCGCACTTCCTCCCACCAATTTCCAGGCCTTACTGACAACTACGCGTCTTGCTGCTCATGCAGGATGCCTATCTGCCCACATCACTCATGGGTCTTACCAAACAATCAAACCCTGTACCTGCGCTTGGTACGTCACACTAAGGTATCGACCCCAAAATCCTGGTCGACTACCCCTACTGGCGAATTCTACCTGCCAGATTCACAATTGGCCTACCTGGCCTTCCTGTCCATACTGGACCCAAAACTCACTTCCCAATTTCCGGACACATTTCCCGTCCTTCTCCAGTGGCACAACTGATCCATCAGTCCAACCTGGATCTCCCAAAAACAGAAACTTTTCTGGCCTCCCTGGCCTATCCACTTCCAGTTTGCCCTTCTCATACCAGACCCCTAACTAACCAATCTGGCTTCTTTGTCCCTGCTGGACACTCTTGTGCTGACAGCCCTCTTGGGTATGACCTTTACTGACCTTGTGGACCTTTCTCCACAGCATCGGACGCATATTACGATTCAGCCCAATACCTCCTTGAAGATTTATGCTCTACAACCAGTTTTGAGATGCTGGGTAGAGATCTTCCACAACGACCGGCTGTCGCCAGGATTCGCGTTGTTCGAAGTATGGGACATCTCGATATCGATATGCTTAGGCCAGTCGGAGCCGATCCTTGCTTCTTCATTACCAGATAAGGTCTACACATTGCCCCGCGTCACACCCAATGTCCTTAGCACTCGATGCTTCTCCTGGCATCTCGATGAAGTGAGCGAATACCTCTAACACCTACATTCGCACACCATCCACACACTGGAATGAGGATTCATTGTACTGGACCACTCCGGTGCAGAAATATAAATTCCCTTAGGCTGCCTTTCCATCTCTATCAGGATTTGAGACAGTCCAATACAGTGACCTCATTCCCACTACGGGGTACAACTACTCTTCTAACCTGGACAATAGGGATATCCGGTCACTATTTTAACTAGAGACAGCATACACCCATTGGCCCAGTCGCTCCTTTTTGGGGGTTTCTTACCCCTCAGCCATGGATTCGGCTACCATCCAATTATACTATCAGTTGCCCGGGAATGGTACGGGGGTGAGTTCTACGATCTTACATACCCCTTTCTCTATTCGGTTAGTTATTTGCTAATATTTTGCGTAGACTATTAATGTCTTGAAGACTAGATAAGCTTGAACATTTACTGATTTGCCGACATAAACAAAACTATACTTATATAGATTGAACATTTAAAATTCAGGGACTGGTTGCCCACTGTATAGGCGTGTAAAGGTTTACTAATATCTCAATATTATTCGACATCCCATGATTCCATTCCAATTTATCTCTAGTAGGTGAACACAATGCCAATCCCTTGATTGCAATACACAAAAAACAAAAGTCCGTTCAAATACCTTGGACCTCACCTACTGGCGCTAACCTTTCCAACATTGAATCATGAATTACTGCTTTATTTTATATTCTAATCGAATAAAAGCAAAAAAAAAAATAATAGCGGCACACGCCATCTGAATCTCATCATCAGCCTGTTAGGTCATTGACCTCATACAATGTCATGGCGCGCTAGACCGCCAGACCTGAATCTACTTGAATCCTGTATTTCAATTTAAAGCGACCCCACGTGACTTCATCAATTATCTAAGCAGGGGAGAGCTTCGTGCGTTATAACGGCTCTAACCTCTGCTTCGCGCTGCTGCGGCAGGTTCCCGCGAACTACCCCCCTAGATGGATAGCGTTACGCAAATTACTTCCCTACGGGCCAGCTTGCGAATACTATGCGAGGAAGAGATCAAGCCTGGACTATCGTCGGGGTGCTTGCTCTTCCTGGTCATCGACCTTCCAAATCTGTGGGGTGTTCCATAGAGTATCCCTTCCATCCCCGGGATTATCCACTCTAAATCCGTACACCGGGATAACAATTCCATATCCCTCACTAAACACAGTGTACTCACAACTCCATGCACATACACGTCCCTCGTGTCTGCTGTGCCCATATCTCCCTTAATACCTCAGCCGAACGCTCGCTCGTCCCCACCCTGAACATGGGTTTTGAATTAAAAATAATGGGTACAGTCCGTTTAAATTAAAACCAGTTAAAGTTCAAAAGCAGTAATAAAACATAAACATACAAACATGAAATTTCAAAATTTTGCTCTATCAGTGTTCCCTAACATGACCTGTTTCTTAGACATGCTTTACTTCGTTTCTACCTAGGACCGACATAATTCGTGTCAACTGGATATACGCGAATTACGTGGGGGCTTTCCAAAAACGCTTTTTAAAAAAATGAACTATTTTATTCAATTCACAATTTAAATATACATGTGACTCTTTTCGATGTTAGAATAAGAATGAGCTATTCTAAAAACATGTTGAATAAATCTATTTACAACTCAGTGTAATATAATATTATGATGATATAAGTTCTAAGAAATAACGTTTACATATGCAGTTTTATATTAATATGACAATCATAACTCCTCCCTCCTTAAGATGAAGTTATCTGGTAACAGAGAACTAGATAACGATGTCTTCTTCTTGGTTGGTTTTGTTTTGATTAGTTGATTTTTTCATAAATATATTGAATTTTAAGATTCCTCGTTTTGCAAAACATTTTACTATGAATATGAATAGGCATACGAATAATGTTATATAAATTAACAATGTCCAAAAATTAAAGTTCTTAAATTCTAAGATTGAGTCTGGAATTTTATCAATTTCCTCCTTCTGGGCAGCTAAAGCAGTTCCTACTGTCTTCAAGTCGTCTAGTTGGATGGGGTCCAATTTTAATGGTTTCTTATTAATTGTTGGTCCGTCAGGATTACCTAGCACTGTTAGTATCGATGGAAGCGCAATGTTTTTATACTTAATTTTTGATTGTTCGAAAACACTTATGATAGATTTCTCTAAATTGATTTGACAATTCGGTGTGAGTTCCAAAATATAAAGTCCACTTAAAGGTACGTTTTCGTGATCGTTCCCACACTTCTGTATTGCGACAACCTTTTTAGGTATAACTAGAAGAAATTTATTTTTTGCAAGTCTTTGTATTTTAACACTCCGTATAGTGATCGAAAATCTTGAACAGTTCATTAACTTTTGTTCGTAGCGTAACAATTGAGCTTCGCACGGTATATTACTTCCTATCTCGGTTGGGTTGTGGTTTCGGCACAGGAACTGGTCTTCTGTGATCTCGGCAGAAGGTTGTTGTAGTGATGAGTAGTAGTGCTCATTTAGGATTAGATATTTGGAATTAGGAAGGATGGCTGTATATAGGTTTCCTTCTTTTATGGGTACAGGGACAAGTTGAAAATAGTCATAGTTTTCGTTTTCTGTCAAAGGAATGTTTATTACAAAAACTAGCTTTTCGCCTCTTATGTAACTTTTTACTGTAATGATTTTTTCAAATAAAAGGATGTTATCTAATTTCGCTTCAAACGGTAGTTTTTTCTCGATATTTAAAAATTGTTTGATGTTCTCAATTTCTTGCAGGAGTACATGAGGTTGTATTATAGAATTATGTAAGGTATTTTCTTTCGAAAATGTTATGGCAGTTTCTAAGTCTTCGAGGATTTCGCTAATCATTTGGTATTCAATTATAATATGAAATACAGTAGGTTGTATGACAATGAAAAAGTAATCTTCTATATACCTTATTTCTGTTTCGTTAATATATTTCTCTATTTCCTTTATACGGTTTCCTATAACGAGCTGATTAGTTGCTAAACGTGAAATGCTATTATTGAATTTTTGTACGGTAGTTTCAATTATTATTAGACCACGTTTGTTTCGAAGGGTAGCGTTACGATTCAAATATGAAGGATTTATCTGGATTGCTTGAAGGAATGACCACTGGTCTATTTGGTTTTGAGCAATGCCTAATTTAAATGGTAAGAGTCCCGGGTTGTCTTTAATTTTATGATAGATGGGATTATGGTATTCTGCAGTGGTTATACAGATGATGAATCTGCAACAGAAAGTGGTTTTCTCAGTTCTTTAGTGTGAATAATAGTTTCTTTTTTCGTTTTTTTATTTTTTACCTTAACTTTATTATTTTGAAGGAGTTCGATAACTTCGAAAGGTCCTTTAAATTTATTATTCTTTTTATTTCTTGCACAATTTGATTTGTACACCGTCTGGCATATTTTGAACTGTGTTTGAATGTTACCTTGTTTATTAATTTTTTCTACTAGTTTTTCTTTTGTCATAATGGTGCTATCTGTGACTTCTTCATATAATGTTTTTAATTTATTTTTATGATCAGTGACATAGTCCGAGTAAAAAGAATTACTTATAAGTTCATGGGGGTCACGTGACGCTGTATGGCCAAAAGTTAGTTCGTGTGGTGTATAATTCGTGACTGAATGAATAGAGCTATTGTATGCTATAAGGGCATATTCCATCAATGCAGTATCTGTTGGGTGTTGATTTTTTAATAATCTTAAATGTTCTAAAATACTGGAATGAAAACGTTCAACTGGTGAATTGCTTTCATGATGTTGTGGGGTTGTGAAGTGAATATTTATTTTATGAACTTTCAATAGTTCCTTGACAGTGTCATTATTAAATTCAGTACCATTGTCTGATACGATTTTTTCCGGTATGCCATAAAAACTAAAGTATTTTATTAGAGCATTGCATATTTCTATCGCACATTTTGATTGGATTTTGAATGCTTGTCCTAATTTAGAAAATTTGTCGGAAATAGTTAGATAATTTTGACCGTCAAATTTAAATACATCTATATGAAGGATTTGAAAGGGTCTCGCTGGCGTTTCAGTCATAGCTATGGGAAAATATGATTTGTCTCTAGCATATTTCGCTATTTGGCAAAGATGGCATGAATTTATATAATTCGTAACGTCAGTTTTCATCGTAGGCCAATAATAATTTCTTCGGAGATGTTCGTATGTCTCTTGTATACCACGATGGTTGCATTTGCCTTCGTGTTGGAATTTTATTAACATTATTTGTTCATCTTTCTCTCTTATTGAATTAACCATTTTTGTGCATTTGATTAATTTAACACCTTTTCCACAAAAATGATTTCGATATACGTTGTTAAATTCTAGGTATTGTGAGTTGTCTTTAAAATATAGGTAAAAGGTTTTGTCGGGCATTGTAAAGTCACGTAATAGTTCCACAATAAGTTGGCTATTATACTTAGGTATTTTAACTTATAAGATTTTATGTTTTTGAAAATCATTTTGATTTGTTTCTAGTTTGTTGTGAACGTTAGGGGTTATGATAATCTGATTGAATTTATTGTTTATAATTTCGTCCAGGATTTCTATGTCTGAATTTGCGGAGTCATTAAAGTCCGAATGAATTGTGTTAATTGTTTCACTTAACTCTTTTTTTGGAACATTTGGTGGAATTAGTTGTATAGTAGATGAACTCCGCGAGTTCGGGCGCAGGATATCCGGTCTCCACTTCCGGTCTAGCTGTCGATGTGCATCCGGTGCATGAGCTCGTCCTTATCAGTTTTGAAAGGATGTAGGTGATAAGGATTTTATTTTATTTGTAAAGAGTATACAGGGTGTGTTTAAAAAGTGTGTCACATGTACAGAGTCACGTGACTAACACATGACAGCATGGCGACCATAAGGACCAGCTGTCATGGCGGCCATAAGGACCAGCTGTCATGGCGACCATAAGGACCAGCTGTCATGGCAACCATAAGGACCAGCTGTCATGGCGACCATAAGGACCAGCTGTCATGGCGACCATAAGGTCCAGCTGTCATGGCTGACCTAAGGTACAGCTGTCATGGCGACCATAAGGACCAGCTGTCATGGCGACCATAAGGTCCAGCTGTCATGGCGACCATAAGGTCCAGCTGTCCTGGCTGACCTAAGGTACAGCTGTCATGGCGACCATAAGGACCAGCTGTCATGGCAACCATAAGAACCAGCTGTCATGGCGACCATAAGAACCAGCTGTCATGGCGACCATAAGGACCAGCTGTCATGGCGGACCTAAGGTACAGATTGCTTCGTAGAGATGTCGCCATCAAGTGACAGCTGTCATGGCGGACCTAAGGTACAGACTGCTTCCTGGAGGGGGCTCCGCCACCTCTAGGAAGCAATCTGTACCTTCGGTCCAAAAGGTAGAGGCTGCTTCATGAAGATGTCCTCACCACTGTCAAACATCATCATCATCATCAGGGTTAAACCGGAAGTGGGTTATATATTCGACACATTGTTACACCGGAAGTGAAACCGGAAGTGATCATTTTATTGCATATTCAGAATTTACGTGATGTGCTGAATAAGAATATACTATTTATATGTCAATCAGTTTGACCGATCTCTCGCGACAAGGATTTGAAATTTTTATTTTTTTAAGTGGGGCTTCATGGGTATCAAATGAAAGGTCTTAACGCGTAGAATATGAATTTCAAACTTTTTTCAGAAAAACTCTCCGGGGGTACATGTAAATGAGGAAAAACCCGCAAGCGACTCGGAAGCGACTCGCAAGCGACTCGGAAGCGACTCACATGCGACTCGAAGACGTTCATTGTGTGTGTGTGTGTGTGTGTGTGTGTGTGTGTGTGTGTGTGTGTGTGTGTGTGTGTGTGTGTGTGTGTGTGTGTGTGTGTGTGTGTGTGTGTGTGTGTGTGTGTGTGTGTGTGTGTGTGTGTGTGTGTGTGTGTGTGTGTGTGTGTGTGTGTGTGTGTGTGTGTGTGTGTGTGTGTGTGTGTGTGTGTGTGTGTGTGTGTGTGTGTGTGTGTGTGTGTGTGTGTGTGTGTGTGTGTGTGTGTGTGTGTGTGTGTGTGTGTGTGTGTGTGTGTGTGTGTGTGTGTGTGTGTGTGTGTGTGTGTGTGTGTGTGTGTGTGTGTGTGTGTGTGTGTGTGTGTGTGTGTGTGTGTGTGTGTGTGTGTGTGTGTGTGTGTGTGTGTGTGTGTGTGTGTGTGTGTGTGTGTGTGTGTGTGTGTGTGTGTGTGTGTGTGTGTGTGTGTGTGTGTGTGTGTGTGTGTGTGTGTGTGTGTGTGTGTGTGTGTGTGTGTGTGTGTGTGTGTGTGTGTGTGTGTGTGTGTGTGTGTGTGTGTGTGTGTGTGTGTGTGTGTGTGTGTGTGTGTGTGTGTGTGTGTGTGTGTGTGTGTGTGTGTGTGTGTGTGTGTGTGTGTGTGTGTGTGTGTGTGTGTGTGTGTGTGTGTGTGTGTGTGTGTGTGTGTGTGTGTGTGTGTGTGTGTGTGTGTGTGTGTGTGTGTGTGTGTGTGTGTGTGTGTGTGTGTGTGTGTGTGTGTGTGTGTGTGTGTGTGTGTGTGTGTGTGTGTGTGATATGTATGAGAAATGAAATATCAAATATTAATAATATTTTTTATTTATTTTTAAGAAAAGTACATTTCATTTAGGAAGTATAATCGTGAGGAACCAATGTTGTAGGTTATCGACATGGTTGACTGCACACATATATTTCCCACCATCATTGCGATGATTTAGGCAGCTCAGTCTGTTTGTAGGCTCGAATTTCCCCGTTTGGCATAGGGTGTTGTCGAAACTGCATACATCTACGATTCGTGGAAAGATATCTAGCTCCTTACACTTATTCGCAAGAAATTCTGCTTTTTGATGACCTCGAACATATATAATGTCTGCTGCACACAGTAGAGTCAATCTTAGGATAGTATCAATTTCTTCATATTCCACATCGCCCGATGTATATTCCAAACCATGACAAAAATGTTCCAAATACCAAGCGGATTTTCGGTCCTTCTCACTTAACATCGTTAGCGGTGTGGGTGGCTTAAACAACGAATAATGCCGTTTGAACCCAATTTGTATAGACATTTCTTTGGGGTGAAACACATCATCGATGATGAATCCCTGAATGTCAACCAATGCTATCCTCATGATGGCTCGTACTAAACTGATCACTCACAGTCGTTAGGCAGTAAGTTTTAGATCAGACTCTTCACTATTTCTGAGAGTGGGGAGTACTCCATCAAACAATCGTGAATGATGATACAATATGCTTTCGTATTGGCTGGAAATCCCTTATCTGCCTCGATTTCCAATCGCACATCAACAGTTGCAGATTTCACTGCTTCCTCCTGTTTCGAACAATCGATTATGTAGAGGGCGCGCTTTTTGAAACTGGTGTAATCTAACATTGGTTGTTTCACAGCAGTCGACGAGGAATTTGTATAGCTAGAGTAGAACTCTGTGTAGTTATGGTGAGCGAGCGCGAAATCATCCTTGGCAAAGTCCAAGTTCATTCGCTCGTTAGGGTAATATTCGCCGTTTAGAGATAAGCGAATACTTGTTATATCCAGATGATCAAATATTGTGGGGTTAGCCTTCACATTGTTTCGTTTGTCCGTTTGAAAGAATACTATGACGTCGAGCCTCGCTTGTTATGGCAGGAAGCTCATGGCATTCCCACTTCCGGAATGGAATTAGGATGGGCGAATCACTCTTGATTGCTCGCAAGAGCTTTTCTCTAATTATATCGTTAAGATAGATATACTTCACTTTCAATTCCATGCTATCAATCAGGAATTTAACGGTGGTCGTGGCGGTTTCAATGTTAACGCAATCGTTATCGTTTCGAGCACGCACCAGTCGAATAGTCTGCCTACCAAATGTAATCATCGGGTAATCGTTGAAAATGTTGAATATATGCTTCAGTGGAATCAATAGACTGAATGATTTAGTTTCGTGCAAAACTACGCTCTCAAGGGGGTACAACCAACTAGCGGTAGCCATATGCGTAGAAGCTGTAGGGGTGGAGCAGGTAAATGCTCGAACAGCGCTGACTATACCAGGATCTCGAACTGTTTCGATGTCCCTACCACTCTCAACGTATGAGCAAGAGTCGAAAAGGAAGGCTCCATAATTCGGTAACAATATAACATTACCTCCACCCTTCACTTCGATTTTTCCCTTGATCACCAATAGAGTATCCTTCATGGAAAAAAACGCGTCCACTTGATTTATTCCAAACTCCACGATGTCGCTGTTATTGAAGGCTTTAACGAACGGTGTAATCGATCTATACTCAGCTTTCCGAATAGACTCATCGAATTTCGGTTGCTGATATAAATCGAAAATTGATGAGATAACATTATTATCTCCACCATCAACATCTACACCACCAAACTTTCGCTTATTAGGCATTTTTTATTTAAGGCGAAACCCTAAAGATTGTAGAACTAATCGGTTGGCTTTGGTGAGGGTTAGCTCTCGCACTTTCGGTGTTTTGTTGAAGACTGATGGATATTAAGCGTGTGAGGTTCTTTTATTACCCACAGTAACAACTAATCCCATATTCTGTTTTCAGACTTCTTGTAAATGTAGATGTAAAACACTTTCTTCACCTCGAAAATTTATCGGGTTCGAATGTTGATCTAGGGCGAGTACGGTGATGTTGGTAATTTCATCGATTTCTGACACTGGTAAATATAGAGGATTCTTTGGACGTTCCACAATTCTATAGCCAGGATCGTCTGTGATGGGGAAGTCGTAGATCGTATGCGCAGGTCTATCTCGGTAGAAGGCTTCCACGGTAATGTTTGATTCGAATCGGATGTTGCTTACTTTTATAATGTTGACTGGTAAATCGGACATGTGCACCACGCCCTTTTTCAAGACTTTACGCGAAAACCCCAATATTTTTCCTAGGCTATCTTCCTTAACAAACAAAATGTCATGGTTCTTATGGAATATCTCACACTTTAATGTATTGTTATTGGGCTTCAGCGAGAAGACATCTTCTTTCACGTTCAATCTTTTCCGAATTAATTCTTCAATGTCGGATAGTTCGTAGTTACCCGAAGGTATTTCGATTGTTTTCAAAGTCTTTCCATCGTCCCCCAAATAGTAAAATTTCTCGTTCTCGATATTCGGTATAGAGTTATAAGAAGTGAATCCCAACAAAGCCAAATAATATCGCTTATCAGGCTTCAACTCGATCGAATTCTGCGGTGTGAACGAGAATATATGGTTGGTGCTTGTTAGCGTGAATAACTGCGACATGATACTGATAAGAATTTATTGTAACATTTCTATTTATATTTGCACATTAATATATGGAATAAGTATGATCGCATAAAGTATGGATCGTCTCTGCACACTTCTTCAATCAACACTGTAACGAACAGGTCGTTACGTGATTATATAGAACTATTTATTAAACGGATTAGATTTCTTTTCGTTAGTAATCATGCAATTGATTAATTAAAGACATCTGCTAGTCAATGATATCGATTTCTGAAACTACCTCTCATGTCATGAGATGTCACTATATATATCGCGGAGTGGGAATGTAGGATAGCGGAAATCGAAGAGACCCCATTGTGTTGTTAATCTTTGATAGGGTAAGTCGAGTATTTCATATTCTTTGCATACTTTCTTAATTTTTGGGCTTCTGAAATATGATACACACCGGGTTACCGATAATTTGATTTAGTTGTTAATTAACGCCTGGATGTAAAGTACCCGCGTGTGATTATATTTCAGAGGAATTTCCTCGACTTGCCTTATTAAAAAACACAATCAAATTTGCATCTAGCATGAACCCAGGTTTATCTTTTCAATCACTACCGGGATTCTTCTAGTCACTGTCTATAATTACTCTGACGAGTCGTGAGCAGCTGTTACAGTCAATATTTAATTTTCACCTTTACTTTAACCTGTAATTTGAGCACATGTTAGTTGCGCGATCCTGAAGATCGCCATTTTGTTAACCTAGTACTTGATACATAGGGTGGTCTTATTAGACCCACGTGCCGTAAAGGTTGTTAATGGTGAATTAACCTAATTACTGCTTATTAGGTATAAGTATATATTTTTGACACTGTCACGCCGTTAGGGAGTGATCACAGTTTACAGTATCAATCCACGTGTATAATTCTTTTCAAGCAAACCAGAATTTTATGCTAACTAGCAAATTTTCAACAGTTCAAATAATATTCTTTCCAGATATAAATTTAATCATTATTGTTTTAGTCACATGTTAACTTTTTGCTAATTTTAAAAATCAATTGTAATTGTTTATTCCTTCAGATTAAATTAAAATTTTGCCTAAATTGATATCTCGTCAAGATATCCATTTTGTACTAGTGTTTTCTCAATTTGGGAAAGATAACATTATCGGTTGTGGAATTACTTGGTTATTCCAACCGACGGTGTTGCTTGTCCTTTTGATCTCAAGTCAGGTACTGTTCGTTCTTTAAATTTACAGGGATTGAACGTCTGAGGTTCCTCACCCCTTCACTCCCAGGCGGTATAGTGACTTCCCTGACAGGACCGACTTCCAGTTCCTACGAGTTCCAAGGATGGTAACATTTTCTTGTTTGAGTGACCATAATTTCATTCTCTGATTTTGTTGTTTATCCGAAGTTGTATTCCACTAATTTTTATAGAATCATTCGAGGTACACTGTAAGTCCTCTTATTGGATAATTAGTCCTTTTCGATTTAATAATTGATTTAATTTATTAATTGTTTTCTTATAATTCACTTTATGTTACGAACCAATTCAATTTAATAATCATTTACTCAAAATTTCATTTATGTTACTATTTTATTTAATTCAATAATTATTTTTACGAATTCAATACTATTTATGTTTCCAATTGGAATTCTAAAAATTTGTAATTTATTTTGTTAAAATTCAAATTCTGTGGAATATACGAATTGTTAAGTTGAACTTGTATTGTTTTCAGAATTTCCATCAACTGTTTAACCACCTCGTAGTGCTTGTATTCTTGACTGTGAATTCATTCAGTTTTATAGTTTTTTTTCAAGCAGTTGGCGCTCGGGCAATTCACAGTCTTGAATCACAAGGCACGTTTCACTACGAGCCCTGAGAGTAATTAATTTAAATTGAGCTAGTTGGGCCAACTAAAACCGACCACCCCTGGTCCGTTACACTGGCGCCCAATCTTTAACGTGGTCTAGAACACAGTTGATGGTTATTGAGAGAATTATATATTAGAGGTGAAAAATTGGTCATTTATTATTTTTTTGTGACTTTGAGAATTTGCTTGAAATTGTCATATTTTTACCTATAGTTAGGGTATTTGTCACTCATATTCTGTTTATCTGAGTGATGTTAAGATTCTGGGATCATGCGATCAGCTGTTTCAGCTTTTAGGTTCAGCATTGAAGCCTATGTTATAGGTATTGCTGTTTTATTTGTTCCTTATAGTTCATTGTTTTAAACAATGTGTAGAGTCATGTTTCATATGTGCTATTTTTTTTCACTATAGTGAATAGGTTAGTCAAATCATTTGGGTCAATTTTCAGTTTTTCAGTATGGGATACTTCCCTAATTTTTGTTTAAACAGTTCTGGACCTCAATTTTGATACATTTTTTTTTCCTTTTATAGCAAATGTCGAAAATCAAAATTTGGAAATTGTTCATTAAGAACTTTATATTGGAAATGATTACTGAGCAAAGGGATGGCAGTTACAGTGATGAGGAATAAGGTCCTAGCAGGTTGCTAATGTTGCGGTGGATTTTGATGTTCGCATTTATGACTGTCAGTTTTGGGAAGGACGCGACCCTTAATTGCCACAGTAGATGAATACTGTTAAGGAAGCTGCAATTATTGGTGATCTGCGGGGGATCCTCTGTTGCTCTGATCTGCATCGGTACCTCTTCTGTTCGGATATCGTTAAGTATCATTATTTATATTTTTTAAATTTACATTTTGATTTGTCGTGCTATTTTACATTTGAATTTTCATCGTATAGGTATCAAAATTTTTTTTCCATTTCAGTAACTGTTGTTTAGATTCTTTATATTTTGTTTTTTAGTAACACTCATTTTAGGGTTGATCACCCTTAAAATGTAGTTCAATTTGGAAGTTTGACGAGTTCACTCTTCAAAACCTTATAGTTTATCTTTTGTATAGTTAAAGCTATAGTTTTTTTTTGGATTACCCATTTATAGGTTTTGGATTTAGAAGTGTTACTTCTAAATTGGGTATGCTATTTTTGGTAGGTCTATCTTCTTAGTGTTGCGACACTCAGGAGTAGACTGATTTATAGGGAGTTATTGTCTGGGAAACGTATAATTTCAGAAATAAGCTCCAAATTATAGAGTCAATCCTAGAGTAGGCAATTTTTAATTTGGGATCATAGGGTCCAGTTGTTGCTGAAATTGGGGGTGACTATGAGTTTTTTGTGAAAGTAGGGAATATAAATTGGATTTAAGATCCCCTTCCCTAGAGTTTTCATGATTTAAACTCATTATAATAACGAGTTGAATTTTTCCAGTGTTACAACTTTAATTTGGAGTCTGACGGCTCATTGGTTGTAAAGAGTGAAAAAACTCGGTTATTTTTATAGATTATAGGTAATAGCATATCTTTGGGGTACATCAACTATAGCTGATTCAATTTTTAGTTTTTTTCCAATTATTATCTTACCTTTTTGATTACCAAATGATTGTGATGATTCTCATTTATATTTTTATAGTTTAGCACATATGAGCATATTTTTTTTCTATGATCTTTGTGTCAGTGCCTACGTTTTAAAATGATAGGTTTTGTAAGATTTCTGGTTAAACCAGTTTTCTTTGAATTTTTTTGGATCTTTTGGAAAATTATGAAGCTTCACTTCAAATTTTTAGTAAATTCTTGTTCAGTGTTGTATTCCATTCACTTTTTAGTCCGGAAAGTAGGGGACTTTTAATTGGACCTATTTTTTTGCGTGGGATAATTTAAGTGAAAACATCTATTCACTTTTGTGAACTAAGTTCACTTATGTGCCAGTCTCTTAATTATTTTCTTTCTAGAATCTGTAGAAGGCTAATGTTTGTGTTCCGAAATTTAAATTTGGATTATAGATATAGCTTTGTAATTTAAGTGAAATTACAAATATTTCATTAGTTCCTTCTTTCTGAGATTTTTTTTTTTGAGCTGGTACATTATATTTCTTTATTTTTTTGTCAATTTTTGTTCCTATGGATTAAATCTTTATAGTATGTCTATCTAGAATTTGTGGATTAATCCATTTGGGATAGTTTACCGTATATTTTTTTTAATTTTTTCCTGCAGAGGATATATAGAATCACTTTTAGGGCGGTTAGCCACTACATTGCATTATATTATATTTTTGTTGTTGATTTTATTTAGTTTTTCTTTTGGTGATGTTCACTAAAATGAGAACAATTCATTATTATAAATGTATAAAACATTTTAATTTTCATTTTAAATTTTTAGATTAACTTTTGAGTACCGTAATATTGGGATTGGTCATCCAATATTTATGTAAGGACCATAAAACTCCTTTTGAGTATCGTGATTCTGGAGTTGGTCAACCAGTCTCTACGTCAAGACCGATTTTTTTGTATTCTCTTAAAAATTTTTGAAGCTTCACTTCAAAATTTTTCTCGTGGTAGAGGGGGAATGTAACGAACAGGTCGTTACGTGATTATATAGAACTATTTATTAAACGGATTAGATTTCTTTTCGTTAGTAATCATGCAATTGATTAATTAAAGACATCTGCTAGTCAATGATATCGATTTCTGAAACTACCTCTCATGTCATGAGATGTCACTATATATATCGCGGAGTGGGAATGTAGGATAGCGGAAATCGAAGAGACCCCATTGTGTTGTTAATCTTTGATAGGGTAAGTCGAGTATTTCATATTCTTTGCATACTTTCTTAATTTTTGGGCTTCTGAAATATGATACACACCGGGTTACCGATAATTTGATTTAGTTGTTAATTAACGCCTGGATGTAAAGTACCCGCGTGTGATTATATTTCAGAGGAATTTCCTCGACTTGCCTTATTAAAAAACACAATCAAATTTGCATCTAGCATGAACCCAGGTTTATCTTTTCAATCACTACCGGGATTCTTCTAGTCACTGTCTATAATTACTCTGACGAGTCGTGAGCAGCTGTTACAGTCAATATTTAATTTTCACCTTTACTTTAACCTGTAATTTGAGCACATGTTAGTTGCGCGATCCTGAAGATCGCCATTTTGTTAACCTAGTACTTGATACATAGGGTGGTCTTATTAGACCCACGTGCCGTAAAGGTTGTTAATGGTGAATTAACCTAATTACTGCTTATTAGGTATAAGTATATATTTTTGACACTGTCACGCCGTTAGGGAGTGATCACAGTTTACAGTATCAATCCACGTGTATAATTCTTTTCAAGCAAACCAGAATTTTATGCTAACTAGCAAATTTTCAACAGTTCAAATAATATTCTTTCCAGATATAAATTTAATCATTATTGTTTTAGTCACATGTTAACTTTTTGCTAATTTTAAAAATCAATTGTAATTGTTTATTCCTTCAGATTAAATTAAAATTTTGCCTAAATTGATATCTCGTCAAGATATCCATTTTGTACTAGTGTTTTCTCAATTTGGGAAAGATAACATTATCGGTTGTGGAATTACTTGGTTATTCCAACCGACGGTGTTGCTTGTCCTTTTGATCTCAAGTCAGGTACTGTTCGTTCTTTAAATTTACAGGGATTGAACGTCTGAGGTTCCTCACCCCTTCACTCCCAGGCGGTATAGTGACTTCCCTGACAGGACCGACTTCCAGTTCCTACGAGTTCCAAGGAGGGTAACATTTTCTTGTTTGAGTGACCATAATTTCATTCTCTGATTTTGTTGTTTATCCGAAGTTGTATTCCACTAATTTTTATAGAATCATTCGAGGTACACTGTAAGTCCTCTTATTGGATAATTAGTCCTTTTCGATTTAATAATTGATTTAATTTATTAATTGTTTTCTTATAATTCACTTTATGTTACGAACCAATTCAATTTAATAATCATTTACTCAAAATTTCATTTATGTTACTATTTTATTTAATTCAATAATTATTTTTACGAATTCAATACTATTTATGTTTCCAATTGGAATTCTAAAAATTTGTAATTTATTTTGTTAAAATTCAAATTCTGTGGAATATACGAATTGTTAAGTTGAACTTGTATTGTTTTCAGAATTTCCATCAACTGTTTAACCACCTCGTAGTGCTTGTATTCTTGACTGTGAATTCATTCAGTTTTATAGTTTTTTTTCAAGCAGTTGGCGCTCGGGCAATTCACAGTCTTGAATCACAAGGCACGTTTCACTACGAGCCCTGAGAGTAATTAATTTAAATTGAGCTAGTTGGGCCAACTAAAACCGACCACACCTGGTCCGTTACAACACCTGCTTCTCATGATGCGTTATTCCCTCGGTCTCCATGACCTTCGATATCTGTTCAGATAAACATTGCGAACATAGTTTGCGAGGAGGCGGCAGACAATCGCAATCTTCATCGATATGTTCCGTACACCTCATATGACGGTAAAGGGTTTTCAACATATATTTCGGAACTTCATTCTGATTGAGAGACACCAAATCCAAATGTTTTAGAATGTATTCCATCGGGAGAAATAATAAGTCTCTTTTGCTTAGTTCGCTTGAAGGTTTTTCCATTGCTTTTATTAGATTATCATATACGTATCGGATGATTGCATGCATTCCAGGTCTTTGAATATCAACAGAAAGTTGTTGCATATTCTTTCCGATAAATTTATCGTAGGATTCAGACATGACTGCTCACTCTAGATGTTTACGTAGAACTGAGGAATTTCAAACATAAATGTCCACAAATCACCTGATCATACTTTTGATAAGCGTCGTTATTATAGAAAATTCTAACCCCACCACCACCCAAATATCGAACTAGTTCCTTTGGTGGTTTTAAATTTCCAAAAGAGTCAAAGTATTCCACTTGGTTATTTATTTTTCTAAAGGCCACCAAATGAGTACCGCTGTTTTTGATCGAATCCAAATTCAAAATGGCACATTCTTGCCTCCAAGGACGTTTCCTAGGTAAATTGTCTCGCATAAAGACACCACGAAAATGAGGTTTTTTCATTTTTTTCGCGAAACGCACCAAATCCACATCGTACAACGGTCTATTGGGCAGCTCTATTGGAAGTTTTTTTGTTGTTTCTTCAAAAACAACCCAAATTCACCTTTCGCATTCTTCCGCAAGTATAATCCTTTACCTAACGATTCCATAGCTGCATGATGACGCTGATCCTCTTCAAGCTTCTTTTTGGCGTTTCGAGCATTGACTACTGTATTAGCGATGGCGCTTGCACCACCCGCCACAGACCCTAAGGCCCCCAGCGCCCCCAAAATAGGTAGTAATAACGGGAGGAATCCTCCAGATTTCGGCAGGGGTATTATGCGTGGTACTTTAACACGCTTCTTACCTCCGACTCGCTTAATAGCTATTCGTGCAGCTTTCAATGCATTCATAGCAGACTTTCGCAACGACGCAGACGGTTCCATAGACTTAGAAATATGTCCCACTATATCTTTCCGAAAGCAACATCCTCCACGACGACCAGCACGTTTCTTAAGACCCATTCCTAGTTTACGTTTAACTTTCATTCCCCCAGTAACCAATAGACTAGCTAGTCTTTCGCCGGCCTTAGCGTCCTTAGATTTAACACGCTGCCAAGCTGCGTCCTCTAATATTTTATCGGCCTTATGACGATCTTCTAGAGATTTGTGCTGGGAATAAGCTATGTCGTGTTCGCGACAGGCCGAATCCAACGGATTAACACCTTTATCGCCACGCGCAAGTCGCTTCTGTAGCTTAGTACCAGGTCCACAGAATTGATACGATGGAATATGTACTTCGAACGGAAGACTGTTAATGAGCGAATTCAACAGACCTTCACCCTGATAGATCAACATTGATACTGAGCTCGCGATCTCCGAACGTTTCTATTTATAAAAGCAATCATCAGATTCAAACTACCTCACAATATGAAGACCGTTCAACAAGAGCAGACACTGCCCATCGAAAATTTAGACCTCGGGTCGGTGACTACTAATCGCATAGGTAAACATGGTAAATTGTTACCCAACTCTTTTCGCGCTATAATTTGTGGACCTAGTGGGTGTGGTAAAACGAACGTGATGTTATCGCTATTATTCAATCCAAATGGGGCAAAGTTCAAAAACGTCTACGTATAATCAAAGTCGTTGTATCATCCCAAGTATCAACTGTTGCAGGAAGTTTTAGATCGAGTTAAAGGTGTCGGCTATTTTCCCTATAAGGACAACGAGGAAATAATAAGCCCGAACGAGGCTAAAGCTAATTCCATATTCCTTTTTGATGACATCGCGTGCGAGGGTCAACAAAAAATTCGGGAATACTATTCCATGTGTAGACATAAGAATATCGATGCGGCATATCTGTGCCAAACGTACTCGAAAATACCAAAACAATTGATTCGCGACAATTGTAATTTGATCGTTCTTTTTAAGCAGGACGAGATCAATTTGAAGCATGTATTTGATGAGCACGTATCGCCCGACGTCGATTTCAATCAGTTCAAGAAGATGTGCGCCATGTGCTGGACGGATAATTTCGGAACTTTGGTCATTGCAAAGGATTTCGACTTGAACGATGGTAGATACCGCAAAGGTTTCGACGTATATATAAAAACGTGAATTGTTAATTTTAGTCCAAATACAAGATGGACGCCGATCAGTTAGCACGTAAGCGAAAAATCTTCGAATTGAGTAAGTCTATAAGGAAGAAATATTTGGCCTTGAAGCTAGGTAAATCTGAAGAAGACGAATCAATAGAACAACTGTTCAAACCTATCGCCACACCATTGAAAGCGATCGTTAAAAAAATTAAACATCCTACTGCGCAGTTAATGAAAAAAGAAATAAAATTAGAATCTAAGGATAACGATGAAGAAGAAGAAGAAGAGCGGGAGGGGGGAGAGGAGGATGACACGTTCGATGATGCTATGACTGAGATTGAACCTTCACTTGCACATTATCCTCCACAAGTTCGTAAATACGTTCAAGAGCATTGGGAAAACAACAAGAAAATCGATAAAGTATATGGACCTGTTTATGATGCGAGCTCTGCCGGTTGGATTCTAGGTGTTAAAAAGATAATATTCGGGGAGAATATCGAAACTGCAGGATATAGCGCAAAGGAAACACCTGGATTGTACGATCTCATATTCTACAAAACACCCACAAAATTCACGAATAACGATCGAGCAGCATACAAAGAAATTTTGAGGTTAACAAATGCACATAAAAATGTTAATGGTCGTTTGAAGGGTACCAGTGCGATAAAGTACATGTCCATAATTAAACCTATGTTTAGACCAACCTCTGTATCGTCGTCGGAGACGACTCCGACAGCAGCAGCAGCAAGCGGTAGCGGTTTACATTTAACATACAACAAGAAGCCTATGGAATATATTTTTTGGGATGATCCAAACGAGCTGGTGGACCGACTAAAACTACTGATGGCATCACAACAAGCTGGAAATACTTCACACGATAATGACATTGTTGCTATAATGAATGAACTAAGAGAGGCAAACATCATATATTAGTACTGGATACTTCAACCCAACACCATTTATATAATGAGTATTGATAAGTTCGGTAGGCGATCAGCGTTGTCGGGTGATAACATCGTCGACGTTTTCAAACGCAGATCGATGTTTATGAACATTTTAAGGCATACGCTCGAAGGTGTGGATATGGAAAATTTGAAAATTTGTAATGTGAAAATACCTATCTCGGATAATGATGTTGCAAACAAAGCATATGTAGATAACACTATCACTAGAGTGAATGCAAATTTAAGTGAAGTTCTGGTAAAGTATGCAGCCATTCATATAAACGTCAATAACATCACGAATTCCTCAATTCCAAGTTTAACACGATTAAAGATGCACTTCGCGAAGATTTGAAGATCCTTTATACCGAAATACAGTCATACAAAAATCAAAGTGATGTCAACTCTACAGCTATAAAACAGAGTATACATAATGAGGGTGGGTACCTTCACATCGAAAATAAAAAATTCACAGACTCTCTGATTGCTTCTACAACACAAAATAGAATTAAAATTGAAAAACTTGTAGATGGTATGATAGCATCGTTCAAAACTAATAAAGCAAATGAGGCAAATCTTGAAAAATTATTGAAGAAAATACGTGAAGACTATGAAACACTTGTTAGTAACGATCAAGAAAACAGTTCGATATATAACGACCTATTCGATAGTATACAGACCATCAATAGTAAACTGATAACTATAGAATTAAACTATAAAACGCGTAGTACTAATGATCAGCCTATGACCACACGTATACAGACCATCGAAAGCAAAGTGTTGCAAATAGAACAAGCGATTGATGTCATCATCAGTTTGACTCCGGGTGCTACGCTGAAGATATCAAAAAAAGCAAAAGGTGAAGCCGCCTCATCTCATCATCATCCTTATAAAAGAGCTCCTACCACCTCACCACCACCACAAAAGTTATTAGCTCCGACAACACCGATCGACCCCAAAAAATGATTAAGGGTAAAGCGCAGGTGGTTGATGAGCTTCATAAGCCTGTTCGAAAGAATTTTGAACGTCGCAGAACAATCATAAAAGGGTTGGATGACTTGTGGCAAATGGATCTTGCCGAGATGGGTAATTATGCGCGCGAAAATCGTGGATTTAAATACATTTTGGTGGTGATCGATTGCTTCTCGAAATTTCTGTGGACACGCCCGCTGAAAACGAAATCAGCCGAAGAGGTTCGGAAAGCGGTCAGTTCTATATTGCTAGAAGGGTCACATCGTACGCCTAGGAACCTGCAAAGCGATCAGGGAAAAGAATTCTTCAACAAGCACTTTGACGAGCTAATGAAAAAACATAAAATCAACCATTATAATACGTATTCTGTGAAGAAAGCCGCCATTGCTGAACGATTCATTCGAACGTTGAAAGAAGCGATCTACAAGCAATTCAGTCTGAGTGGGAAATACAAATGGGTGGATACACTCCCTGAAGTCACCGAAAAATATAATCATCGTAAACATAGAACTATAAAAATGGCTCCGTTTAAGGTTACGAAACAGAATGAAAATCGCATATTGAAGCAATCTTACTCTCACATTAAGTTGGCCCTACCCCACAAATACCACGTAGGGGATATTGTGCGAATAAGTAAAGCTAAACATATTTTCGAGAAGGGATTTACGCCCAATTGGAGTGCGGAATTATTTAAAATCATCAAAGTTAAAATTACCAACCCGGTCACATATCTACTAGAAGATATGACCAACGCACCAATCAGCGGCTGTTTCTACGAGGAAGAATTACAGAAAACCAAACAGCCAGATGTTTATTTGATTGAGAAGGTGTTTCGAAAAAAGGGTGATAAAATGTATGTAAAATGGTATGATATAAAAGAGAAAAGTTGGATTGAAAATTCTGATGTTGTATAATGTACTGCTGCTGCGCATGTCTTCCTAATAAAATATTTGACTGGTGGTTCAACCCAGTGGAAGTCAAATAATCGAGTCAGTCTGCGTGAAAATGTCTTTGCAATTATACAACAGTTTTGTTCATAATGTACTTACCACCGTGTACGATGCAAAACAATTTATAAGTGTAGCATGTCCTCCAAATTTGATGGAAACCCTTGAAGAATTACAATTACCATCTAAAAATTGGATAATCGCAGGAGAATTTGTAACGTTCGTTATTGGGGCTGTGAAGGAATGCGGTTATGTGGATATTTTCTATTTTGGAGGAGATTTCAACCCACCCGAAAACGATTGGGGGATAATTGATATGAATGTTGAAGGCTACTTTATATACGAAAATAGATGGAAGAAATTTATATTACATCAAATTCCCGGTATAACCCCAAAACCGAAATCCTATATACTTGATTGTTTCAAAGTGCTACATGAAATTGATGTCGATTTTTATCGGATCGCGCTTCTGCCTTACCGCTGTGAAATAATGGATCTACGCGGGATTCGTAGAGGAACTTCTAATAAAACTTTCTTCTTTGACTCATACATAGTCGATGGACTACGCAACCAACACCACAAATTTTCTCCTCCCCCCACACTTCAAGTTTTATGCTTCGATGTTCTCATCCAAACTTTCAATCAAATCAAAGAAATATGCTGCTAATGACCTGCGCATGTGCAAGTAAATATTTTGTGAGCGAGGGTTAGGTTCTGGTGAATCGAACAATCCAGAACAGTTTTAATAAGATGTTGTCCCAGGCTAGTGTTGGTGAAGATAGCAGTAGCAGCAGCAACTGTTCTGAGTTGGATCATATTTTAGAAGAGTTCGAGATGAAGGCAAAAGATGAACCATTCCTATTGATGAATACAACGTACCCGTTGGTGGGGGCAAGTTATGAAATCAAATGTGGATTGAGTACTGTACGGACCTTCTCACCTACAATCTCACTCGTTCAATACGTTCAAAATTGCAAACTCAGCTTTAGCCTGCTAGAATGGATCGATTTAATTGATATTCTTAGAGTGAAAATCATCGAGTTCTTCGCAAGTTTACAATCAGATTTCGATGCTGCACCCATATTATCTGATGAATACTGTCAAATAGTCCAACTTGTGTACTTCAATAATGTTAAATTACTCCAAGTTACAAAGCATAATATCCATGTGTGGTTGTGCGAGGAAGATGTTCGAGAAATTATTCGAATCAACGATGAAGTGCTATTGCATCGAGTGTCTTTTCTCGAACATTTTGGATTTTCCACATACTATCATAATGTTATTGATATGATTAAAAGTATGAGAGACCCACAGCAGCAGCAGCAGCCCGATGAAATGGCCCTCTTGTATTGTTTCATCGGTATTTCGCTCGACTGTTTATTAAGCAATACACTTAGAGAAATGTTATTTTTCTATAAGAATAAAGTTCTGTATGATTTAGAACAATAAAAGAATTGATGCTATTATTTTAGGTTTTTATTAAAACATCCAAACTTCCACATAAAATATTTATTCAGAAAAAAAAATACTTGGGAAAAAAAAACATACATACATAGAAATACATATATATATATAACATATAAAAAAACATTGATTAAAAAAGAAAATACATATATTAATTAGAAACAAATATCTTAACCTATAATTTAAACAAATAATCCTAATTCTAACCTAAAGAATAATGGCCATAAGGTAGGGTGCTTGTTTTGTCCCCCAATATTACCCTTTTATTATCAAAGGGGCTCAAACAGATTTTGTTTTGCTCTACGGTATAAAGCTTCAAGTCGAAAGAGCGGATGGATCTCTGCAAGCGATACATTTCGATGTTCTCTTCCAGACATCTAACATAGTCTTCGAATGTTATCGTATTTCGTAAGACATACTCGCGCACCCCTTTGGCTTTCTTTGTGACGTCACTAGCGTCATGATTTTGGACAGTGAAGCTGTACATTTTTGCCCGCAAACCGACGAACTTATCCATGAGGAGCCCTTTATTCTCGTCCTTCATTAAGCCTACTACCTTCTTATTAACCAGGGGAATCTTAAAGAGGTTGTCTAGGGCAAAATCACTAGTGTCAAATTTTTCAATATTCTTATTTATAATTGTCTCATAAATGTCATCGTTCGTTATAATGTGGTAAATCAAACTGTCAGTATCAGTGTAACATAATCGCATCAATCCTGGGTCTTTATATAATTTTAACATGAAGCCATAATGAAAATTGTAAACGCAGGTTTTGGAAATGTCCAAAATGGACATCCCCACATAAATGGGTTTGTTAAATAGGACTTCTAATTTATTCTGTTCTATGGCTACCAAATTCTCCTCAAATATCTTACTGCTATTGAAATTAGGTTGTGAAATATAATAGCGAGCCCCATAAGGTCCATACCATTTATTAACTAATCTAACTAGTCTATGCTTTCGTACATTTTTCATAGATTTACCGAAAATTGCGTTGATCAGCAACTTGAAGAGAGCTATTTCAAACGCATTCTTAGAAGCTGCCCTCAATCTAGTGTTAAGATCTATGTACGCTTTAAGCCATGGGGCTTGCTTAAATTTTAAAATCCTATGGACTTTTTTCTCAGCACCATCCCCAGCGCCAAACATTGTTTTAAATTTCGATAGTGAATGATATATTTAGTTTTATTGTGGAGAGTTGTTAGTAATTTAGGTAATTTGCTGTTGGGTGGTGCTGTATGTGTCGGACAAAGAGGGAGATCTTTGTGTAGATCATGTAGTTCAGGTGGGTATTCTAAATCGACTTCCAATATGTAACCAATTGGACTTTCGTCTGAGACGTTTCTGACGTCTACATCATCGAGGTTTTCAACCCACTCGAACCCATCATAGGGTAAATATTGAATCATAGCCCACCCATATAGATTGCATACATCGAAATACATGAGATAACTTGTCTCTTTTTCGGGGTCGTGATTATTCATGTATTTATTATTGGCCTTTGCAAATCGATTACTGCATTGACTCACACCTCCACGAATTCCCTTCTCCACAAATAAGACCATATCGATGTCTTTCAAATATTGTAAAGACACATTTGTATATTTCAACATACAGTCCCACGTGAAGGAGGGAACCGTGAAATAGTGGGCCGGATCTAAAGCAAAAAGATCTATACATTTGCTGCGGAAATTCTCAAATACATCTGCCAATAATAAAACATCTGTTTTCAAATATAAATCCGAATAATCACCTAAATTTCTGCAATTAAAACTAGTCCAAATTGTTTGAGCATGCCTATAATCATCCTCACTTATCGATTCGTCGCGTAATTTATTAAAAAATTTCTCTATTGGAGGAAGATTTTCCTCGTTCAATTTACCCCAATCATCTAAGTGCTCATAGGGAAATACTCCCTTACGAGTTAATAATTTAAATTTTTCATCGGATAAGTGCGCAAACTCGCTTTTCAGAATACTCAAGTCACTCACATTCAAATAAGAAACTAATTTATCTAAACTTGAATCTAAAAACCTACATGAATCTATGAAACGGAATTTAACCACCGAATTTTTGGTGCTTCTAGTGAAACTTATATACTTCTCTTTATTGATGGGGAGTACTTGAATATTCTGCTTGGACGTTTTGGCAATATCTCGAATCAGCAAAAACATATCGTACCCGCTGAGGTTATGAGCCACAACAGGTACCACGAATCGATATTTATAATTTAGGTTGCAATCTTGGTGGGCCAGACCTCGATATTTACCCGTAAAATGACAGTGATCCTTAACCCGAACATCCCCCTCTTCGAACTGTCTCTCGCAAATATGGCATTTCGTTTCCTTCATAATATCAAGTAAACTAATACCATTCAAGTCTATAGGTACAATAGATTTAAGTTTTAGATCGATAAATTCCCCAATTTTATCTAACTGATCTGTCAACCATTTGGCTGGGTCTGATCCTCTATAGCTATCAAATCGTGATAGAGAATTGTTGAATTGACATTTTAAATAATACCCAACACTATATGCCTCGTGTAGTTGAGTTTTGTTTGTATATGAACTTACATTAGATTGAGGGCAGTTCTGAATAGGTAATAGGAGAGCCTCAAAGTCAAAATAAATAATAAATGGTATGGGTAGTTTGTTTGAGTGATTCTTAAATTTTAAATAATCATCCTGAGGGAATGTTATTTTACACATGTTCATTTTACCACAATCCTCAACGTGATTTTTATACTTATTCTCACTCCAAAAATTATTTAAACATCTATCGCACAAATAAGTTTTGTGGCGTGTGGTAATTTGCGAATTTACAAGTCTAGATAAATTTTTAATTAAACAATAGTGAAATTTAACTGTGGGGTTAATGCAATTTGGGGATTTCGCAGGTTCTACATCACGATAATATTTATCCTGAATTAATAGTAAATTAAAATGTCTATCTAATTTATTTTTGGTTAAATATGCAGGGAAAACCTTCAATTTCTCCCCCTCACCCTGCTCATTACCTCCACATAATTCCAAAACGAACACATGAATTGAAATATCGTTATTCTTCTCGAAAGTTGGAATTTGAGATATGGGGAGGGGAAATGTTAGATTTTGTAAATTTAAAACATTACTAAAATGCGGGTATGAAGAAACACGATCTGAATCCCTAGTTGTCGGGTGTAGTCCTGATGTTACTGCCCAGGCAAAACAGTATTCATCATAATTTTTAACATTAATAATAGCCTGCTTTCGAAGTATCTCTTTTGGGAGAACTATATAAGAGGACCCAGAATTGATGACTTCATGTTTATTAATATTTATGCCCAAACTGATAACCTCCCTAAGGCTCCACCCCGAGCCTCGTTCTAAAAAATCATCTAGCTTTACTTGGAGTTTATCAATAACATGCTCCTTGAACCACTCCAATAAATTTGTAAAAGAATCTATTGGGGCGGATTTGGTGTGGAAATATTTATATTCTGTTTGGATAAGCTCGTCGATCGCATTAAGTCGCATATATTCCCCACAAAAAGTAGTGTTTACCTTAATAAAATTGTAAGTATGTAAAATTTTGGTGATTCTAGGGTGAAACAGATGAAAGGCATCATATAAAAAATTTAATGGATCTAAATGAGAAATGTTTGTTTTAAAGCCAGTTCGAATTCGTTGGGAAAATGCACATTTACCATCCTCCCAACGAATTCGCTCACTACGGTTCTTATTAGTTGTAGGGGGTTTATTTCGGATCTCTAATAAAATTTTGAATCTTTTTAAATGGCCGATATTACATTGCAATTGATTCTTACACGACAAGTTCAAAGTATCCGTTGTTATATGTTTGGAAAAGGTTCTAATGTACTTAGTGCAAAACCCTATCCACTTGGTTATTTCCTGAGGGGATAATTTTGATTTTAATAAATCCTTTTGAGCCTCGTTGATAATATTAACGATCTCCCCACTCATTTTCGCGATTGAAACCATATTTTAAACAATAAACAAGCAGCCTACCTTATGGTATATAACAGCAGTAACCTAGCAGGGATGTTGTTGGTGGTGGTGGTGCTGGAAGGCTCTCTCTCAACTCCTTGGGGAGGACAATTCTACGAATTCTAGTTTCGAGCAAGATTTTCCTGTCCCGATAGCCTCTTCCCCCCGATATATTAGGGCTGTGTTCTGCCCTTTATTAATGTCCTCGATGAGGGGGAGAAGCGCTGGTGTTACTCTCTTGGGCAGGAAAACCGATCGCTCTCCTTCCAATTCAGCCAAAACAGCTTCCCCAAATTTAGTATGTACGGGTTTTAAATTTAAAATTGCGTGTGGCACGTCCAATTTCAAATCTGAGATTTTCGTTGGTGTTGCTCTCTGCAATAACGAGATTTGGTTCAATTTTGATAGATCCATTTTTTTTATTTTATTTTTAAATCTAAAACAAATCGTGGGAAGTTAGAAGTGTGTGAAGAATTATTTTTGTGTGTTGAATTTACTCCACCGAATTGCATAAAAGAAAATTAATAAATACCCCCAAATTATTATTAATATTTACCCAATCAAATTGTATAAAAGAAGATCAATAAATACTTTCAAAAAGTTAAAGTTTAGCCTGCACAGTTTCAAAAAAAGCAAAAAATAAATATTCAGTACATAGAAATTAACTCTACATATGAATATGATATTCAAGTCAATAAATAAACTCACCTTGATTTAAGCACTCACAAAACACGTCTAGTCGCTTCTGCAGCTAGTAGAATAATGATTTGATAATGGTATGAGGTATGCGCACATCGAGTTTTATAGGAACTTCTTATCACTTTCCTGTTATGTTCACACGGTATGCAGGATGTCTCGTCGCCTGTTATATCATGATAATAAGTTAACTGTAACCACAAGCAGGAAGTCTCGTTCGACTGTTATATTCATATTGGTAAGATCTACAACCACAAGCATGATGTTACATTCTACTTGAAATCGCGTGATTGCAGAAACTTCCTTGAAATATTTATCCGCATACATTTTTTCCTCAACCGATAACAACTTTATCATTTTTCCTGGGAACTAATTTAATTCGTAGGACTTTGGATTAAATATTGTGTATAAAACTCTAGGTACTTCATAGGGAAAAAATAGTATTCTTGTAAGTGTTGTGTGACATAGTGAAAATGGGTAAATTTGACGATTATGTTCAAGAGTTGACCAACAGGTTGGATGTATTTACTAAAACGCAAGTGCGTCGGTGGATGATCGACAAGTAAGTTGTTCTATCTCATTTCAATCTCACTATATATCATAAGTGCATTAATTTGTTTTTTAGTGATTATTCTGAGGAGGAAATTAAACAAAAATTGATGCATCTCGATCAATTGGCAGCATCTGATGATGCTGAAGATTTATTCCCAGAATTGGGTGGACCTTCTGGAATAATTGACTTGACGTATGTTTTTTTAATTTTTTATATAATTTTTGATTACTAAATTACTCTCATTTCCATCAGACGTCCAGAGATTCCATCATCAGAGTCGCTGTCGTCGCCTCCCCCGCTGGATATGCATGATATAGTGTAGGTGATTTTTTTTTTATTGTGAAATATTTGCTACTAATTTTAATAATTACAGATTAAACGAACTACCTACCCAACTTCGAATCGATACCCCACCGTCTTCAGCGAGCTCCCCAGGCAGTTTGTATGTATTCGTATTAACTCTAGAATTATTTCAATTCTAATTGTACTTTCCTGATAGCTCAATCGATGATTTGGTCACCCCAACACCCACACCTTCACCGGCACCTCCTCCACAGCAGCAGATTTACGAGGGATTTTGTATCCACTACTTGGCGGAGCTGATGTTTGAAGTATGTTTACCTTATGCTGATGTTTTTTTATTATTTAATGAGTACCCTTGTTTTATTCATAATTACAGATGTCACAACTGCGGGTTTTGGAGGGGTGCAGGTATTTGGTTTCACCCCTAGATGGAGAATGTTCCTTGGTGGTGGGGTTACCTTGCGATTTAAATCGATTGAAAGAAAAAGTGAGTGAATCAAACACACACACACACACACACATACACACACACTATTATTATTATTATTATTATTTATCAACTAAAGTTATTTTTCTTTGTTTTCGCAGATGGTTGAAATGCACATAGCTCGGGGTATGTCCTTTTTCGTGGGATTTTTAGGAAATAATTTTTAGATTTAGGTGTTTATATTGTATGTCATTTTAAAAATTGTATATATTTCAAAAATAAAAAGTTAAAAGTTAAATGTATGTATCTAACTGATTCCCTATCTCCTATCCAAAATCAAACGACAGCAATACCTTTCATTATTTATTATTATTATTAATACGTTTCTTCACATTTTTAATGAGGATTTTCAGTAGTAAAACTGATAATGCACTAAGATTGAAACATTGCATAGCATAGATTTCATTTTCTTTCTGGGGTGGTGTTGGTTGGGCTTCAGATGCATTGCTTTGACAATTGATTGCTGCTGCCGTCACAGGTGTTGGGACTATAGTTTGATGCCAATTCATCACGTCCCCCTCACTACCATCATGGAATAATAACTTGAGTTTATAGTTGAAAGTTGCTAACATCCTTTTAGGAATAACGTATGAGAATACGTCTAGGTGATTTTCATTAACTAGTTGATGGTCCATAGGCTGCCATTCAGTTCGATTACATTCCTTCTCTGCGAAGGCATCCTTGTTGGGACATATATAAATTCGATTCACTTGAAGTGGTACGTTTGTATATAGGACCCCATTCAATATTGCTGTTAGGATTATGAAATTTGATTTCAGCACAGCCATCTCCTCCACTTATACTCAAATTGCCTAGTTGATTTATAGTTAACTTTTTATCTTCGTAAAATTTTATGTCTTTATTCAGTGCTACTAATTTCATATGGAATTCAAGCAGTTTACGTGCGTATTCTTCCGAAGACATATCAATACTGGTTAGTTCGGTGGAGTGCCGCCCATACCCATTTTTTGAAACCCTCGTAATATATCCAGATGGGCATCTTCCTTTGTAACATATTCAAACAATTTCCAGCTGTTTACACTACAGCACATAGAATTATTGCTGGTAGAGTGATGAAGGCAGATATATCTACAGTTTTCTCGAACAAATTGTGGGCAGCTACCTTTCAAATTCAACACTTCCACCTGACGATCTAACCCCAATTTTTTGAGAATCTTCACTATGAATTTGGCTTTGCCCTCACCACTAACGTATATGATGCTATTTGGATCAATATTTTCCTTGAAAATTTCCTCCATCCGAATATAGTCCTGATATCCAGAGTTGTATGGAATCCCATGATACTTTTCGCAAAACATCACTTGCTTCATTTGATTTTCTGAGAGTTCACTTAGCGGTGTGGGTGGCTTGAATAGAAAATATTTTTCTAGCTTCTTTTCACAATCCAACAAAGCTAGTTCCTTAACTATCATTGTATGATGAGAGATTTGGAAGCTCTGAATGTCAACCACCACACACTTCATCTTGAACTAAACTGTTCCGCAGATAATTAAGACCAGCAATGCAAACTAGAACGAGTCTGATGAGTCGTACGAGTCGCACGAAACGTTGCAACCGATGATTCCCGAGTGTAGATCTTTCATTTGCTAAAGTCGCATGAGACGCATGAGTCGGGTGAGTCGAACTGGTAGCGCCACCTCTACGAAGCAGTCTGTACCTTCGATGGCATCTGTCATGTGGTGGTGACATCTTCATGAAGCAGCCTGTACCTTTTGGACCGAAGGTACAGATTGCTTCCTAGAGGTGGCGGAGCCCCCTCCAGGAAGCAGTCTGTACCTTAGGTCCGCCATGACAGCTGGACCTTATGGTCGCCATGACAGCTGGTTCTTATGGCCACCATGACAGCTGGTTCTTATGGTCGCCATGACAGCTGGTCCTTATGGTCGCCATGACAGCTGGTCCTTATGGTCGCCATGACAGCTGGTCCTTATGGCCGCCATGACAGCTGGTCCTTATGGTCGCCATGCTGTCATGTGTTAGTCACGTGACTCTGTACATGTGACACACTTTTTAAACACACCCTGTATACTCTTTACAAATAAAATAAAATCCTTATCACCTACATCCTTTCAAAACTGATAAGGACGAGCTCATGCACCGGATGCACATCGACAGCTAGACCGGAAGTGGAGACCGGATATCCTGCGCCCGAACTCGCGGAGTTCATCTACTTTGTATGTCTTGCAGAATTTTTATTTTATTCTTGGATTGTGTTTGATTACTACAGGAAGGGCGTGAACTGTGAACATTAGATTCTGATTGTAATTCTTGTAGGATTTTTCCTATATCTGGTTTTGGGGTATCTAAATTTTGGTTGTCATTAGTTTGGTTCATTTCTTCTTCAAGTGATAACAAGAAATCTACAATTTCTTGGTCAGAATCTCCGGGTTCATTAAATATACTAGAATTATCTATGGCATTAATATGAATTCGGGAAAGTGCGCATTTTGTTTTCCAGCTTTATGTACAATGTTGTAATCAAATTCCTCGAGTTTTAGTCTCCAACGTATTAACTTGCTATTGGGTTCTTTTAAATTGAAGAGCCATTGAAGTGGACGATGATCGGTGTAGATAGTAAATTTTCTTCCATAAATATATGGACGAAAGTATTTACAGGCCCATACTATTGCAAGTAGTTCTTTTTCGATTGTTGAATATCGAGTTTCACTTTCGTTCAAAGTTCTAGAAGCATACGCTACTGGTAGATCATTTGGTACGTTACCTTGCGATAACACGGCTCCAATCGCAAAATTGCTGGCGTCTGTAGTCAGTTTAAAGGGCTTATCAAAATTGGGGTATTGTAGTATTGGTGAATTTATTAATAGATGTTTGCAGTTTTGAAAAGATTCTAGAAATTCTTTAGAGTGTGTAACTTTTGTATTCTTTTTTAGACAGCGGGTCATTGGTTTCGTAATTTGGGCGAAATCTTTTATAAAACGTCTATAGTAACCTAGTAAACCGAGGAAACTTTTTATTTCTTTTTGTGTGTTGGGAATTGGGAAGTGCTTTACGGCATTGATCTTGTCGGGGTTAGGTTTTACTCCCTGGGGTGTTATGATATGACCTAAGTATTGAACCTCTTTCTTTAGAAATTCGGATTTGTCCAATTGAATTTTTAAATTGGATTCTCGAAGTCGATCAAATATTTTTCTAAGACGTATTAAATGTTCCCGAAGGGAAACTGAAAATATTATAATGTCGTCGAGGTACACCAGGCATGTTTCGTGTTGTAAGCCGCGAAGGATATTATCCATTACGCGTTGAAATGTCGCCGGTGCGTTCTTGAGCACAAATGGCATTCTTTTAAACTCAAAATGACCCCCTTGTGTAGAAAATGCTGTTTTAGGGATATCGTTCGGGTCTACTTCTATCTGATGATATCCAGACGCTAAGTCTAGTGTAGTAAAATAGATAGATTTGCCTAACTTATCTAGGATGTCCGTAATGTTAAGGAGTGGGTAGCGATCGTCCACGGTTTTCTCATTCAAAAGTCTGTAATCAATTACCAATCGCCACTTCTTTTTTCCGGAAGCATCAAGCTTCTTAGGGACAATCCATCTTGGACTCGAGTAAGGTGAATTAGAGTGCTGGATTATTCCCTGTTCTAACATTTTTTCAATTTGTGATTTTACTTCTTGGCGATGTATTTCGGGGTAACGGTAACTTTTTGTATATATCGGGTTTTCATTTACTGTATTTATTTTATGAGTTACTTTACTAGTGAAACTTAAAGGGGTACCCTCGCAATAAAATATATCCCTATATTCTAAACATAGTTCCCTTATTGCTTCATTTTCCTCTGGGTTACAGTGACCTAAACGCAAATTTTTGAGATTTGCTTTCAATTTGTTATCGTGTGAGGTGCTTAAAGGGCATTCATCTACTTCCATTTTTTTTACAAAATTTATCTCTGCTGTATTTATTGCTTCTACTTCCAGTGGTTCAAAAATAGTAATTTCGACTGAGTTTTCTTTTGAGTTTGTGATCATGGTGTACGCGAAATTGTCTTTGACGTTTACCACAGAGTTTGGAATTTCGATACCGTTTCCGAGATTCGTGTAATCAAGAATTGCTATGCCTGTTTCCATATTTACTGGTATTTTTGAAACATATTGCATTCGAGGTGGTATGATAAGTGAATAATTAAATTTAGTACGATATTGTGTATTTACGGGTTCATTTACTATATCGGGTATTTCCGTTTCTTTATAGATCATTTGAATTCGAGTATGCGGAGTAATTATTTGCTTTGAACTGAAGTTTATAATACTAGCGTCTAATTGTTTTAAAATATCTGCGCCTATTAGACCATGATATTTATCGGAAAAGTTGAATATGTGGAATTTGATCCATTGATTTGAATTAAATGTACTGAATGCTGGAATTGTCATTACTTTATTATGATGTGATAGACCATGAGCAGTTTTAATGTAGAAATCTTCTTCCGTTAAGAAATTTTGGAAATGTTTATTAGCTAAATTTGGGCACATTAATGATCGTGAACTTCCTGTATCTATTAAGAAATATCCATTTATCTCTGGTATATGAATGTATGGTAAATCCGTTCTGTAATTATTAACATTTATTACCTCTGATCGATTTGATTCGGGACTACCTGAAAATTTACGTCTTGTTCGAATAAATTGGATTGAATGTCGTTTGATGAGTATACATTATCAGCATCATAATTACTTTGTTCTAGTTGATAATCATATGAATTTGTGTGAGGGAGATTAAATTGTTCTTCATAAGGAGTCAGCTGGTACATATTATCATTGTTTATACTAAGGTTATTTATGCAAGGATCATTTACACAGAGTTCGTTTGTATCAGGTTGCATTCCAGAGTCGGATTCTATCTGATAGTTTTCAGCGGTATTTCTAACTTGTTGATTAAATAATTCTTTGGATACAAAGTTTGTTGATTTTGGTTGTGTTCTTGTATTACTCGATGAAGTATCCATCGGTTCTTGGCGGTATTGTTGGGGATTTCGAGCGTTTGCATTATTTGAATTTTGAACAAAATTAGTGCGTTGGTTTGAAAATTGCGGATGTATTTGGGATGGAATTCTATTATACGGTTGCCATGATTGTTTCCATACATTTGCAAGACTTGTCATATTATTAGAACCTGTATTATGTTGATTGTACATGGGTTGGTTAAAAGGTCTATTATTAAAACTTTGTCTTGGGAATGATGAAAATCTCTGTAATTGTGGAGTTATACGCATTGGTGTGATATTCTGATGAACATTAACAAAGGGTTTGGTTGTAGGCGAATTTATAAATGTATTGGGTCTGGGATTTTGGTAATATTGATAAGTACGTTCTTGTGGTTTGTAAGTATTGTTCAATGAGTTTGTACTCTGACCGGATTCAAAGTAAATGAAATTTTCTTCTTCTTTAACTACAGCAAGAGCTTTTTCTATGCTATCTGTATTTCGTAATCTAACAATTAGTTGAAGATTGTACGGTAAACCATTAATAAAAGTTTTCATAGCGAACTCGTCGTAATGTTTAATTTTAACTTCTTTTTCGGCTGGATCGATAATTTCAGTATTTAATTTTGAAAATAAGAAGCTGCGTGCGTCATGAATGCGTATGCCAAACTGTATGGGTGCTCCGTTTTTCAAAGGTTTTATAGAAATTAAATCTTGTATCAGGCAATCGATACTTCTCTGATCACTGAACGTTACTGTAAGAATATTTTTTATTCCTGCCCAGGTAGTTATTTCATTTCTACTATAAACTAAATCAGCTGCTCGATCTCGTAATTTACTTAAAATTGTGTCAAGTATGCAAACGTTAATTGCATCTGCAGGGTTTTGTACATTTTGGAAATTTTTGATAAAATTTTCACTCACGGCTAAAAATCTACTCAGCTGTTTCGGATTACCGTCAAAGGGTGGTATGTTATCAGCTTGATATCTCATTAAAGGGATGTTTAGAGCCATATTAGAATATTTTGGTTCAATTAGGTGTAATCTTAAAAATATATCTACTAATCTTCTACGTCGTTTGTAAGCATAAGCTAGTTTGATTAATTGAAATATGTACTTGTTGCTATAACTATTTTCAAACAAAACAAGTGGGAATTAGAAAGGATTTGCACTTACAATAATGATATCTTCATGTTTTCTTGCCTTACGACTAATGCCTATAGGAACCAGCTATGTTGGTCTGTCTCCCAGGTCTTCCTATACTAGTTTTTTCTCCAATATGAATAGACGATGTAGTTCTCTTCACTAGAGGTGTGGTGAGTTGTGGACAGCTACGGCGATGTTAGCACGAACACTATCTTTCACTCTTTTTGCAATTTTGGAAAGTCTGAATTTGTTACGTCGATTAATCGTTAAAACGAACAGGTTTTTCCGTCGATTCGAAATTACCCTCAACGTGATATCCTACCGACTACGCCAATTACGTGGGGGCTTTCCAAAAACGCTTTTTTAAAAAATTAACTATTTTATTTAATTCACAATTTAAATATACATGTGACTCTTTTCGATGTTAGAATAAGAATGAGCTATTCTAAAAACATGTTGAATAAATCTATTTACAACTCAGTGTAATATAATATTATGATGATATAAGTTCTAAGAAATAACGTTTACATATGCAGTTTTATATTAATATGACAATCATAACTCGCGAATGTTTTTAACACAAATCTCGTACTCCAGTCCCGGCTGTAACTATACTAGCAAAAACAAAAAATTACATAAACAAACTGCAATAACACAATTATTCTCCTGGTCCTAGAACTGCTGGTTCCGATGTTTTCGCCTGAATCGTCAGTTCAGTTCAATATACAAAAAAAAAATAATTCCTGTGAAGCGAAAACATCATCAAGCAGAACTAAAGCACCTATCTTTGACTTCAACTCGGAATGGTTATTTATTTCACAATTGCAGAGTATAGATTATACAATTCAGATTTACTACGATCTATATGCTGACTGCGAAAATTCCTTTCGTGCGTAAATACTTAAGATGTTCATGTATGCAACTGATTCCGCGTATGTAACCCGACTCTAATTCACTTGGGTTCAACAATGCCAGTTGATTGTACTATATCACCTTTCAACTTAGTTCCATTACACTGTAATCATTATTTTACGCTTGAATAACACACTTATTTTAATAACTTCTATTTCTTTAAAACGGCGTGAATTCTTTTTTGATGTGTGGATCCACAAGTTTCTGGATTTTTTTTACTTCAATTTACAATCCCTTAGCTGCCATCATATGTAGCATTATGCCGAGCGTTGTGTCTTTGTAATAATGAATCTGAACTTACTCCAGATTGCTCTAGATTCAATATTTCCCAAATAAGTGAGTAGGTTCGAAATCCTATCTCACTGCTTGTAACACTTGTACTTGTAACAGTCGGCTGGGTAATATTTCAGGTAGCGTTAATACCTCATCGACGTGTTATGTGAATTAAGATTTGTTTGTTGGAACCTGCTCGGGTATCGAAGATCTTAGTTGATCCGTGTACCCTTAAGGTTCTTGTAAAGCTGCCACCACTAGGCGTATATTTCAGCCCACCTAGAGGCTGTTTTTGACTATGAGGCCGGGATCCCTTCCAAGGGACCGGCTCGTACAATTACCTATACTTATATCTTTATATCTATTCAAGCGTGAATTCTGAAAGGTCGTATTCGCTGAGAGGTGATTAGGGATTTCCAGTTAAACTCGTAAATCAAATTAAATAACAAATGTATATTGAATAAAACAAAATTAACAAAAAAAAATGATACATTAACCAACAACGAACGTTTATGAAGTTAATCCAAAATTTGGTCATAGGAATGATAGCATAGATTTAAAAAGATCTCAAGTTCAGGTTGACCCCAAGTGGGAACCTGGGAAATTATCAATGTCGCTCGATCTACCCCCTTCGCCAGCGAGCGAGTTCTTGTCCATGTTCTCTTTAGAGAGTTGAAATAAATGAAGGACTAATTAGCACAACCCCGAACAGTGATCGGTTTCGCGCTCGATCACGCCGATTATTGATAAATAATGTAAAAAAAAAATTACCCTTTCTGGTAAGCTGGGGTAAACCTAACGACATTATGCTCTACAACCATTTCCCCTAAGTAATCTCCGATAAGCGGAATTTGTATAGACACTCCAAATAGCCTGAATGGCAGGAAAAATTATATTAACAAATAAAACAGTGGCGGGCGGAACATGATCTGAATGGTAAATAACCACATTATATTATATTACCGATTCCGAGGTTGAAGACAATATAACAGTTGTTCTTTGGCAATCAAAATGCACTTACCCTGTTGGTCTAATAACACCATTTCATCTCGCCCCTTGTAGAAATACGCACAAAGGATTTAAACACTCGATTTCTACATCGGATTAAATTTAGCATGATAGAAAATTGTCACAAAATGATTTTTTTTAAATAAGGGTACCAACACTTTACGCGTGACGCGAAAGACGCGAACAAGTCCAGTACTGCTTTAGCCCCCCAGGAATGTATAACCCTTGTTGCATTGTTAATTTAATATCTATGAATTTCTTGAACTTGATTTGTATATTCTGGACAAACATTATATTAATTGACTGATTTAATGCAACAATGAGCATCCCTGTGGGCATAAAGCAAGCTGGCCTTACCGACAAGTACCTGGTGGAGAACTAACTGAGAAGGTGGTTGAGAACTGCCTTTTTTTCCTCAAAGTAATTAGTTTTTATGAAATCATTGAAGCGGGGGGGGGGGGGGCACCTCACGCTCAATCTTAGAAAATATGTTCAATTTCGCATTCCGGGATCAGAACACGCCCATGAAATATAACAACAGCCAATAGGAATCTAACTAGGCGAAAGAATTGCTCTGTTCAACTCCACGTAAACTATTCCTGACTCAGGGAAAAAAAGTACCATTGACCCCGCGCCGTGCTTACGTTTGTAAAACATGGTTCATGGCTGACCGGCCAATGATACAGGGAAGTGGACTCAGGTTACCGTCTCTAAGTCTGTCTGGTATATCGTGTTCAAGATATAATAATTTATAAAATTTTCAATTTTAATTTAAATCAATATTACTCAAGGCCCCAAAACAAAAAGTAATAATCCGTCGGATTATTACATATATGTAGATTCTTTCTTAAATTGCCAATGAATTAATTAAATTTGTATTTTACAATATCAATGATTCAAAGACATTTTAATTTTGAAAAAGTAGAGTTGCGATATTTTAATTGGTTGTATGGTATTTGAGGAGTAATATAGTTGTATAGCGACTATATTTTATGAGCATCTTCTTTTGCAATACTTGAAGTTTCATTTATTTAATTATATAACCTACAATTGGCAAAGTGACGTACGTCACAAATTCAAGAGAGTACTTTAGAACTACACCTTCGACCAAGATTTGACTCCATTCCAATTTTATACTCTTCTATGAATACCTACCACTCTCTATCTATATAACCTACAAATGTCAAAGTGACAGACGATCTATACCATAGAATAACTTGTGACACGTGCTAATAGTAAAATTTTCTATAAACGCGTACCCATCTCTATATAACCTACAACTGTCAGAGTGACGTCTGTCAAAGTGACAACCTAAAGGTGCCCATACGCCTCACATGAAGGTTTCCACGCACTATCCACGACTAAACCCTTACAAAGGCGATGCACATAAAGAACTGCATCTTAGCGGGGCGTAGCCCGTAAAATCAACTGGTCAAGAATAATACTGGGCTTATTGAGTTGGTACCAAAGTTCCTAGAAAACTCACTAAAAATATGCGATTTTCGACCAAATCGACGTACATTTTTGAACCCGACAAGCTAAAATTGGCGACGGGTTCGAGCCCGGAAAATGGTCGAAATGTAGACTTTGAACGTTTTAAAAGGTCGCGATAGCCCCAAACCGGGTCAAAAACTGTTTTAAAATAGTCAATTTTCGATGAAACGAATGGCGTTCACGTGAAAAGCCCGTAGCACGCGAGTTAGAAAAGTGCAAACTGGTTGTACTTAATACGGCTTTACGACGAATTTTCGCTCCATGTAGTTAGATTTAGTGGCGGACCGTGCCCGACGGCTGTTCTTTTTTCGATAAATGTCCATTAATTAGGAAAATTTAATTGAAATAGAAACAGGTACTCTCATGTCTCAGCTATGCACGTCTGACGTGCGAAGCACCAAAGGGAATTTTCTAGCTACTAAAGTATACCCGAAGCGGGTAAAAGCTAGCGGCACATAGCGAAAAAGACTTTATTACGACTGGCGCCGCTAAACGGCCCCAAATTAACAAGATCGAGGTAAAACGTATAAACTCTAACTGACGCGTAGCGAGCTCCCAGAGGCATACGTCAAAATCATTTCGTTCGTAGCTTATTACATAGGACGTCTGGCGTTCATGCAATTGTGTTTTTATACAATTTAAACCTTCTAATTTCGATAGGCCACGTGAAAATCCCGGAGCCAGAAGCGCTATCGAGATCTGAATGTATAAAATTTCGAAATTTCGCATCCTTAGAAACTTCAAATTAATTAATCTGACAGAAGATTTGGGGATATTTTTATTCAAATCGATATAATACCAATTTTTGTCGGCCATATTGGAAAATTTTCTCGGAAATTTTTCAAAATCGAAAACTAAGGCCTGTACGTTCAATTAAAATTCACCATTCGAAAGATCGTCATCAATAAAGTAAAAAAGAACCAAACTATAGTGCAAGACGTAACCCAAAGATGCCGCTAAGTAGCTTAAAATAAATCATAAAGATTTGACGTGGTTTGACGGTAACCTATGAAAGGATTAAGTGATAATTCACGAAGAGAACTGATTTCGGAGGTGTATGTATAATAAAACGATGTAGAAATAATGCCAAGAGATCTTAAATAGCTATATACTGCTCAGAAACTTCCAAAATGGTCCTTGTACATTTTTACATCCTTCGATGCTTTGGGAGCACGAAAAAGCATACCTATCGACTCTAGAAACTTTTTAATAAGTTTAGGTACAAATCTATGGTCTTATTTCACCAAAATCTAACCTTATTCATAGTCTGGGAGTTATATAGTAAACAACATGTCTCTAACTAAAAGTCAACAAAACTACATAAATAAGATATAACCGTGGGGCCCCATCTATTAAAAAACGTTCTAGAGGTATGTCTGAACAATATGTAACAATAGGACTTACCATATCTCATTTCAGAAATAGATATATTGTACATATCAACGTTTGGAATCTACAGATATATTCTTCAGAAATTAAAGTACATAGGTATTGATAGAATGACCAAACGATTAAGAAAGGTATGTACATGATGTACGAGAAGAGTACAATATATTTTCGAGGAAACAACAAGATATCTGTCATATTCTACTATAAACGTAGCATGTTCCAGAGTAACGTAGCAGCACAAACATTGGATTCACTCATTATTATTTCAAATTCATAGTACAAGATTTTCAAAGTATTCAAATAATGTTATTTTAGTTGAAATAAAGACATTTTCATAAATATGTCCATGGCTTATTGTTTTAGGAATACGAATTGTCATTTCACATGTTCAACGTAGAAACGAGGTTATGTGATAGCATCTTTTAGGAATCCGATGCTAATGAGGCCTAAATCATATGAAATAAAGGAAGAAAAAGATGTATCCAAGAGTATTTCATACGTTATTGGAAAGGAAAGCATTCAACGTTCAATTTACATGTATGAATTCATACATATGTCAGTTGGTGGAAAAATTTCACCAAAACCAATTGTATGTATGAAAATGATTATTTCATCATTTTCATGAATGAAAATGATTATAAAAGTGATCAACAATGAATTTGCTACCACAAGGTATACTTTCAACAAATTATACATCATTTTATGGATATTTTGATACATTAAGAGGCATTCAAAAATAGATGATCGTACAGTTTCAATACTTTATATTGAACTTTTCTTATGCATATATAACAAGAATCAAGGAAGGGGAAAACCTAATAATGAAATGCTTCCTTTCACTTCATTATTCCTGGCATATATCAGATTCGAAGCTGAAAAGAGAAAAAATGCTTCCTCAACGGGTAGTGAATTTTTTATAACATAACTTTCTCTGAGACTATCTAGCATTAAAAATAGAGATGTACAAACTGGATTGAGAAATGTACAAACAAAACACAATTGCATTTTGCAAGTTACTAATGGGAATAAATTCTGTATCTTTGTATTTATAACAAAAAGGGTAGATCGTACAGTTTTAATACTGTAAATTGGTTTTTACAATGGTTCTGCTATCGATATGTTTGAGAAATCTTATCGAATGGCATACTGAGAAGGTGCATCCTTAAGGTAGCTCCAAAGAGAATGTCATTCTGCTTCAGACAGACAAAATGCTTAGGCTTCCTCAACGGCTAATAGATTTTTTTATAAAATAGCTTCTTCTCATTCCTCAGAGACTGTAATTTGGATTGATAAAACTGGAAAAAGCTGCTTGAGCTATGTACAAATAGAAGTCAATTGTAGGTAGCATGTTGAGAAAATGCATAATTTCAAATTGGCACAATATTTATAAGGATTTTTATGGTACGATCATATCATCATCATGTCTGATTTCAGAGATGGTGTGTACCTATTTGTTAGAATGTTGAGAAAATAGGGGATACAATTACAAAGTAGCATACAAAATTGTCTGAGAGAAGAGGAAACATATTCAACCAAGAGGGGGTGGAAGTTCTCCCTCGATTATTTGAAGGGTAGCTATGTGCGAGATACCACAGAAAATGTAATTTTGCGGTTTTCTATAAGGTACCTTCCTCTGCTTACTTCAAATAGGTAGGTACTTTCGAAGAAATGGAGTTGCCTTTTATTCAAATAATTAATGAAAATGATACTCGATCAACATTGGTATAAGTAAGTACACGTTTCAAGTAACTGTTGTAGTAACTACATCTAGATTCTTCCTTAAAGTGTCAATGATTTTTGAACAAGTTGATTCGAGTGCCTCTGTCAATGAATTTGATACCACAAGGCATACTTTCAACAAAGCATATATCAATTTACAACATTACAAGATATATCGGGAATGCTTCCGAAGGTTGAAACGTAGAGCATTAATACTAGAAGGAAATGGTATTTTAATGGTACCTACCTACATCTACCTATTTACATTTCGAAAATCAATGATAACTTCCAAAGTTGAATTCATTCCTATGTGTAATTATCTTTTTCAAATGAAAATCCATCAATCATGTTTAATACACCTACTTTTGATGTTATATGTAAATGATTGAAACCTCAATAAAACCTAAATGAATATTTTTCAAACATGGTAAGTACATATCTGAATAATATCACTTTCCAACTATTAAAATTCAATTTAATACCTACATATATCAATAAAAATTCTAAATAACTTCAAAAGAATTTATTAAATAAAAAAAATAATGTTTAATTAATAATTCAATTGTCTTCTAACAATCTGTTCTCTTCCTCATCCATTCCTGTAACAAAAATTATATTAATCATTTATAAAATAATATTGAAAGGTATATACAAAGGTAGGTATATGAATAGTAGGAAAACTTACTTTCATCTTCCGTTTCCGGGGCCGGCACAACAGGTACCTCATTGGGCTCCTCAGGGACCACGGGTATTCCTTGATCCCTTGCCCGGCTCAGACCCCGACCTCTGCCACCTCTACCCCGTCTCTCTTTGCCGCCTTTGCGCATTTTATTTTTAGTTTGTATCATAATACATTTTTTCTACAACAGAACAATATATCTATAAAATGTTTTTATTTATATCAAAATACATTACGTATTCGATTAATCGCCAACATTTAACTTGTACAATGAAAAACTTGGAAGGAAATATAATATATGTAGGTATTTAATGAATCAAAATTTTACTTTGATGTGAGTGTTACCTTCAAAATTTAAATAAAGCATAAAATATACTTACATAATAATTGTTTATTATTATGCTGCCGCCAGCGGCGTTGTTCACTATACAACGTTTATCCATGTCATGTCGTTTGATACAAAATGACATTAAAAATTCCAAAAAACAAAAACGAATCCTTCCATTTCAACACTTGATTCTTAATATTATCACCCATAGATCGTTAATATAATCGAATAAATACCACACGTATAAATCATACTACAATGTTATTATTTGAATTTGAAACTAATATTTATGTATATGTACATGAAATATATTGTTAGAAATAAACAGACTACTCGATGTTTATTTATTTTCTGTGGACCACCGCCGGTCGCCTGAAGTGAGATCCGACATAAAAATTATGCGTAGCAAGCTATATGATGACATATAGAACAGATTGACAGTAGATGTGGAATTCATGTTCGTTCAGGCTCTCGGATTACACGCCGTTCATATATATTTGTATTAATTCATATTACTCGTTGATAATGAGTGTTTTTGTGTATCTCGGTGTTTGTTTTCTAACAATATATACTTTTTTTTTCCGCGCGATATATTTTCAAAAGTATAAAGCAGCATAGAGTCTAATCGATATGGTTTGTCATTCATCATAGAATAAATTAAAATTCAATTTTACAATAATTGTACTTGAATTTTTTGTACGTTGAAACAAACAAATTAGATTGACCCATTTATGTATTATATATAACAAAATAATAATGAATCGATCTCCTATAAATTTCAAATAAAATTTCTAAATTATATGTTCTATGTTATTCTTTCTGTGTCACACACAGAAAGCAGTACCATGGGTGAATGGGTATTCTGATATATATAATGAAATATCAAAATTATTTCATGCAATTGTTATTTGAATGAGACGCTAGAAAATTATAATTGATTAGTGATAAAAATTGTACATTATTTTATATGCTACGCAAGATATTAACTATTATTATTATTGTATTCTATCAAATTGACCGTAAGTATTTACTTATACTACATATAATGTTGATATGAAGCTATCAAAAAGTTCTTGCATGTTTAGACAAAAATAACAAAGTGATTCAGCTCTGACTGGTCAGACATTGAGAGAAATGAGTTAGTAGACTCTCTGGCAATGAGGGTGCGCGCTTAAAATTCATCGGAGCATAACCATTACTCTGCATATATGAAAAATACAGCAAAAATAGCTATACCATCTTGGTTTTAAAGTAAAATACTTCTGTACAGGCAAAACGTATCAGGGGACATCTTGGTTTGAAAGTGAAATATCTCTGCGCTGGCAAAACTTATCAGGTTTAGCCCACCCCAAAGCGTTCATTATAAATGTTTTGATATAATGAATAAATAATAAACTAAATTGCATCAGTGAACCGCAATAGACCAGATAGTCATGGTAGATGGGTCGATATTCAACCCAGGCATATAACATGTGAATCTATCTTAAAGTTTTGTCTTTCAGGTTACGTAAGAACAAATTCCAGATCGCTTCCCCATTATTGTATGTAAAAATTCATTATTGAGCAGCTACCTATAGGTAAGTGTGTTGGTACATATTGTTTTTTTTTAAACACGTCCAAACACGCATACAATAATATTTTTCTACGGCCATGACACAATACTGCTCTTTCCTAACTGTTTTTGATTAAACAATGAGGTACATTGTATGCCTTCAATTTCATTTCCTCACCTGATAACACAATGAAGTCATTGTGTTTCATTGTGTTTTTATTTTACAATTTATCACGTCTCCCATGGAATGTCAAAATTCAAACAACGAATACTGACAGCTCTGTTTAGTTAGATTTTTGAACTTGAATCAAACGATGAGCAGCGAAAGTGACGTAGAACTGACTCCCCCAGAAATTATTGAAGCCGCAAAACAGGCATGTGTCAATTTAATTCCAGAAATATCAAAAGAAAAATATGTGAAAGCATACAAATCCTTCACAGACTGGCAAAGAGAAAAGGGTACCGCGTCAAATACAGAAACTGTATTTCTTGCATACTTCAATGAACTATCTCAAAAATTGAAATCCTCAACTTTATGGGCGCAATATTCCATGTTAAGGACCATGCTGAATATCAACACAACTGTAGACATTGGAAAATATTCGAAACTCAAAGCATTTCTTAAAAGAAAATCAGATGGCTACAGGCCGAAGAAATCTAAAATTTTCTCCACAGATGAAGTCGACAAGTTCATAAAAAACGCTCCGGATGACATTTATTTACTTGATAAGGTAAATTATTATCTTTTCCGATAAAATTGTTTAGTATTTTTTTTTAATAATTATTTGAGAAAAATATGTTACTCCAGACGTTATTACTAATACCATTTGTACAAGTATATTATTGTGAAGATGAGTTAGCTCAGTGGTTAGGTGCTCGCTTCATAATACGAAGGTCGATGGTTCGATTCGCACATCAAGCATTATTTTTTTAAATAATTTTTTTTCATTTTTTAGGTTCTATTAATCATGGGGATTATGGGTGCTTCTAGAAGAGACGAACTTTATAGAATGAAAACAACAGATTGTAGAGACTTGGGTTCAGCAGCAGTTCTTATACAAATACCCACTACAAAAACAAAAGTGCCTAGAAAATTCACAATAACCGGTGTATTTTATGATATTTATAAAAAATACAAAGACCTTCGTCCTGAACACGTTGCACAAAATTATTTTTTCGTAAATTATCAAAAAGGAAAATGCACAGTACAAAGGGTTGGTCTTAATAAAATTGGTTATACAGGAACAAGAATAGCTAAATTCTTGAAACTTCCAAATCCTGAGCTTTATACTGGTCATTGCTTCAGACGATCTTCAGCAACAATCCTTATAGATGCTGGCGAAGACATCACCTCACTGAAACGACATGGAGGTTGGAAATCAACCACGGTTGCAGAAAGTTTTATTGACGAGTCTATGAAAAATAAATTTGATGTCGCCAATAAAATAATGAATTCTATTAATGATTCTGATAACCTACCATCTACTTCAAGATCCTATATTTTGGAGCACAAGGAAAATACAAACATGTCATTGCCGTGCCCAGATGCTTCAAATATAACATTTAATCACTGTAACAATATAACTGTGAATATTGTTAATAATTAAATTGTATTTTGACATTTTTAATATACCTAATTAAATTCAAAGTTCAAAATTCTGTTGTAAAATCATTTCGCTAATATATTATGTTATAGCCGTAGAAAAAGTATAGTGTATAACTTGCACAAAATGCTCATTTTCCACTCGTATGATTTGCAGCATTCGCCTACGGCTCATGCTGCAAACTTCATACTCGTGGGAAATGACTATCATTCCGTGCTAGTTATACAATATACTAATTGCTGCTCATATATTATTACTAACTTATTGTTATTTCTGTTTCATAATGCCGAGAGAAAAAAATTGAAACGTATCAAAGGGAACAAAACGCAGCAAAGTAATTCTTAAAGGAACACAAATGGTATGTAATGGAGAACAATTTGTTTTGAATGATATAAACAATCGAATACACATTTATAGATTCCACTAAGAATGATGAAAACGTGATACCAAAATTACGATTGACACGTATCACTCAACCTGGTGGTACCAAACTTTAGCAGGTTATGAGAGATGTTGAACCGAGTGAAAGACAGCGACAAAATGAAGATAAATCATTGGTTGTTGCTGTGGCTGGTCCTTCGAGAACACCAAATACCTCTATGGTCTATGGTAAGTATAAACATTTCAAATTGTTGAAAAGAATATCAAATCAAATCATATTTTGGGTTGAACTCAAATAACCTCTATATATTACTATTCGATTTTTTCTGTTTTTCCAAGACGTACCACTTATTTATGATCAAATTCGTATTGAATGATTTGTGTACATTTATATTTGCAAGTTGCTCAATGTTTGAAACTTCAGTTCCATGATGATGTCCATTATAATAGATGATTTTGATGTAAACAATTTATTTATCACGTTTCGCAATATATACATAACGGTCAAATACAGGAAACATTTTATTTGGTAGAATAGAATTTAAAGGCAATCGATAATTGTTTTTTTTTACTAACTTTTATAACAATCTTCTGGGATTAAAATATCAATGTTGACAATACAATCATTATAATACCTCACTATCATCTTCCTGATTTATACACAAACGTTAAATTTAATGTGTACAGAAATTCAGCTTTAATTTTTCTTTTCTTACGCAGATACCATTTCCGATGACGAAATTCGATTATGTATCACTCCAACCACTAAAGTTAAAAGACCAATGAGAACCGGACCAGGCTTCAGAACTATCGTAATGAAAGGTAAACCAGTCGCTGTTGCAGTGGAAAATGAAAATAATGCTACAGGTATGTCTTTTTCAACTTTTCTATTGAAAAATGATAATATTTCTATATTTTCGTTATTAAATTGAATTTGTGGGAATTATTTTTTGAAAACATTCACGTGGATTGGTAATTCTAAAATATTGATAAATCCATAACACAAAAAACTGGAGTACCCTCAAATAGCCTATTTTTGAGTCCTATTAATCAGTAATCTCAAATTTCTCAAAGACAATAGAACGTATTATTAAAAATAAACTAATGACATATTTAGAAAATAACAACTTATTATCAACAAACCAATTTGGTTTAGAGAAAATAAATCTACTGAGAACGCTATACACCTTTTAACAAATGAGATATATGACTGCCTAGATAAAGGACATATTTGACAGATAGAACACAAGTCAAAATCAATAACTCTTTAAGCTCAAAATTGACAATTAACTGTGGCATTCCACAAGGAACTGTCTTGGGCCCTGTCCTATTTTTAATCTACATAAACGATCTACTAAAACTTAATCTACACTGTCTCATAATCTCATTCGGAGACGACACAGTTATATTTCTCAGAGCCACAAATTGGGATACAATGAGGACAAATATAGAAACAGCGATGAAAAGGGTACAACAATGGTTAATAAAAAAATTTTCAACTTTAAATATTCATAAAACTCATTGGTTACCCCTTTTCTTTATATAAAAGCGGACTGCCAGAGTATAAAAGTATAACATTTCATAACTGGAACTGCAAATATACCGGAAACTGTGAATGTACAATTAAAATAGAATCCTCTGAGAAGACAAAATATCTCGGTATTGAATTAGACAATCATTTAAAATGGAACTTTCACATTGACATGTTGCTAAAAAAACTAAGGAAATTGTTTTATGTATTTCGAGAACTGAGAACTTTCTTAGCTCTACCAGATTTAAAAATGGTATATTTTGCCCTTGCCCAATCGATCCAGTACAGCATAATAGGATGGGATGGAGCATATAGTACCATTATGGATACTCTCAGCAGAACCCAAAATCAATTACTGAAAATAATACTTCGTAAGCCCTGGCGTTTTAGTACAAAATATCTATATAAAATTGCAAACCTGTGTAATATTAAACAACTATATATTAAAACAATTCTAATATACATCCACAAAAATTCTAGACAACATATATCTCATATATACAGTACCCGTAAAAACTGTAGACTAGATCTTACTATCCCAATAGCAAAGAAGACGATAGGACAGCGATGTAGCGCATATCTAGGACCAAGATTCTATAACTTATTACCTGATTGGTTAAGAACCCATAGTAGTATAAAAACCGTTAATAAGAAAATAAGTAATTATTTATTAACATCTGACATTACAAAATATCTACTATATTTGTCTTAACATACGAGTACTATTACATGCCTCTAAAAATATCATTATTTCAACGTTATTTGTACTCTCGCAACCAAATAAATATTGTAATATGTATATATAAGTTTAAACACTGCATTATACTATATTATACACGCACTCCAAATTGTAACAACAACATTTATGCACAAGCATTGCTTATATAAATGTTGTTGCAAAAAGGTTCTTGCATTCACATTATACTTCCTTCTAAACAATTCTATATAAATTTACTATAGTATATAACATAAATACATAATATATGAATCTATGAATGTATATACGTATAAATATAAACCCATATTCAATTTGTAATTATTGGAGAAATAAAATTTGATTTGATTTGACTTTTCAGAGGCAACAGCAGAAGTACAAGAACCAATAGTACAAGAGCTGACGGCCGAAGAGCAAAGGCTTATATACGAGGCTCAACAATTGATTGTTTTAGACGGCCGATTAGAGTTCAGACGTAGAAATATGCCCAATCAAATGAACACCTATCTAATCGCTTATTCGGACGATGTTCATCGACATGATTTGGGACTTTGTGAATTCACCTGTCCCCATTGCGAAGCAATGAAGTATAGCGTACAATAACGCTCTATGTTTTGCCAGTGATGCGTAAGCGAAATACACAAAGCGAAATTCCTTGGAGCCACAGGTTTTTATAAAATTCAAGGTCAATTTGTACATTACATACATCATATAGATCCGATAAGAGGACGTGGTCCATATCTTACACATAATCCAGGTCGTTTGTATTTCTTCGATGCCAATACGGCTTTCAACGAGCGAGTCAATGACGAATACAATCGCAACTGCAGACCGGCACTGTTGCAGCAATTGGAAACTCTTATTAGAAATGCTAAACCTTTCGCACAGGCTTACAGCAATCTCCGAGAAGTTGCGGCAAACCACCACACTGTAACGTGACGTTTGCTCCAAACACGGAATCGACATGTAAACCCACCTCTCATAAACGAGGTGGCCGTTATTTTTGAAGGTAATTATTTAGGTGCCATCGATAATTACGAGCTGAGAGTGTACGCCCAAGGTCACAGAATAATCCCCCGGCCCATCTCCATTCTCAACAGCAACTGCGATCCTCTATGTTACCCGTTATTGTTTGCCCACGGCGGGCCAGGTTACGCTTGCAACGTTCACACACCAGAAGACCCGGTAAAGTGAGTATACGAGAGTATTACCTTTACAGGAAAAATTTCAGATCGAACGAGAGAAATAATCAACGCCGTCGCCTGAACGTCTACATAGACTATGGTCGATTGTCCCACAAGCTGATCGTCGACGCTTACGTGAAAATAGAAAGCGAAAGTATGGGTTTTATACTGAGAAATCAACATTTGCTGCGTGGTGCAGGTTTTAACGACATGGAGGATTATCTCAACGTGCAAGCGAACGAACGAGATTTACCTCTAGGTCTTGTTATTATACTACCTTCTACGTTTCAGGGATCGCCACGAAACTGCCTTCAAAACTACCAGGACGCCATAGCCATCCTGGCGAAATTCGGCAAACCCGACATGTTTATCACGTTCATGTGTAATCCGCAATGGCCCGATATTAGAGAAAATCTACACGCTGGACAACAATCTGGCGATCGTCCCGATCTCATAAATAGTGTTTCACTTGAAATTGAAGGAATTTTTACTGGACATCAACAGGCGACACGTGTTCAGTGTCACAACCGCCCTCCTGTACTTGATCGAATTCCAAAAACGAAGTTTACCCCACGCACACTTCCTGATGTGGTTGCGAGAACAAGACACGTTCAGAGAACCTGAAGACGTAGATCTAGTCGTATGTTCCGAAATTCCACATCCACAACACGAACGAGAACTATACGAAAAGGTTAGCGATGACATACGTTTTTCACACTAAGTTGAAAATTTCAAACGAATTTTCCGTTTCAGGTCCAACGACAAATGATTCACGGTCCCTGTTTCCCTCTCAACGAACACGCATTGTGTAGAGGTGAGGACGGCCGGTGTACGAAGAAATTTCCCAAAGAATTTTGCGAACAAACAACGTTCGTCGAAAATGGCTACCCACAATACCGTAGAAGAAACGACGATAGAACGATTCGGAAGGCTCGAGCGGTACTAGACAATCGTTACGTAGTACCGTACAATAAAATTGAACAAATACGACTCCCACATTAACGTCGAAATATGTTCGTCACTTAGAAGTTTGAAATACATCTTCAAGTATGTGTATAAAGGTTATGATAGCGTACGCTTTCAATTGCGTCATGAACATATGGACGACGGTAAGTTATTTTTCTTATTCCATAATCGATTGATTAATTTTTTAATTCGATTACAGGTGGTGAAGCTTTGTACACAACGAAGTTGAAACGTACGTACACGAAAGATACGTTTCGGTTAACGAGGCGGATTGGCGAATTAACGCTTTTTCGATGCACGAAAAAAGTCATACCATCTACAGATTGGACGTGCACCTGCGAAACCAGCAATATATCTATTTCCGTAAAGGTGACGAAGAAGCGGCTGCAAATCAAGCCAGACAAAGGAACACAACGTTAACGGCATGGTTACAATTGAACGAAAACGATCGTCGTGCCAGACAGTTCCTTTACCAAAAATTCCACTTCATTAAGTCTTCAATAAGACTCATCACAGGTGGACACTAAGGCTACGAGGTCCCGACAAATTCATTACCAGAATGTACAAGGAACAGAGAGACGTTTTATCTACGTATGTTGCTGTTACATGTACGTGGTGCTACATCATTTGCCGACATCAGAACGGTAAGACATTCGGCGATTTTACGTTCGATTCGTTAGTAACAAACATTTTTCTCATTCTCAAACAGGTTAATGACATAGTTTACAACACGTTCGAGGCGGCATGTAGAGCACGCAACATACTACAATATAACGACGAATATCATCGTTGTTTAGAAGAAGCCAGACTCCAACAAATGCCCAGGCAGATGAGAGTCATGTTTGCAATGATGCTGTTAAACTGCAACTTGACCAACGAAAACCAGTTATGGCAACAATTCAAATCGTACATTTACGAAGACCATACACGGCGCGGCGATAATGCCAACACGGCCGAAATAAAAGCGCTCAGACATATTATGACGATCTTACGAGCGAACGACAGACACATAGAATAGTTCGAAATCGTGTTACCGGACAATATACAAGATGCAATGGTTAACGAAGGTAACAACGACGACAATGACAAACACATAATGGCACACGTCGATGATATCGAACGTGATATCGTTAACGAAATGAATCTGAACGAAGAACAGAGGGCGCTTTTCGACGCTGCCGTCGAAACCGTCGCAGATCCCCTCCGTCTACCGAGATTGTTCTACGTAGACGGACCAGGGGGCACCGGAAAAACGTTTCTCTACAATACCATAATTTCAAAGCTGACGAGAGAAAACGTAACAGTGCTAGCCACCGCGTGGACCGGAATAGCGTCCACGCTCCTGAAAACCGGTAGAACAGTACATTCTACGTTCCAATTACCTTTACCGACGATCGAAACGTCCACATCTGCATTCACCCCGCAGAACGGTCAACGATTCGTTCACGTTTCGGAAATAATTATAGACGAAATATCGATGGCGAACAAATAAGCCCTCCATTGTATCGACGAGATGTTGAAAAATGTATGCGGCGACGGGCGACCGTTCGCCAACAAAGTTATCATCCTCGGTGGTGACTTTAGAAAACTGCTACCGATATCGACTGGCATCGGTGGTTCAGGCCCAAGTTTCAACTTGTGCGTTAAACGAAGTGCCCTATGGGGGAGATTCCACAGAATGTCGTTGGTTCACAAAGTTCGAGCGAATCCAGACGAGAACGAATTAAAAGAGTGGCTGCTTCGCATCGGCAATGCCACAGAGAAGTGAGTTCAATAACTGGTTGTTTCTTTGTGACACGTTCTACACTGATGAATATGTTTTCTTTTCTTGCAGTCAAGTAGCCGTACAAAGACAATTACCTCCGGAGTACGTGTCCATACCGGCTAGATGTTTGGTACCAGACGTGGTAACCGAGATCTACGGCGAACATATAAACGTCGATGAGGAGACGCTACAAAAAAAATCATCCTGTGTCCGAAAAACGACAGCTGCGACGAACTAAACGAACGCATCCTCAACAGAGCCAGGCGTACGCAAGAAAACGGCAACGCTATAGCACAGCCGATCCGAACCTACATGAGCGCTGACTCTGTAGTTGCCGAAAACGAAGAGGTAACTTAACTTAAACACCGTGAAATCAGGTACCCTACCGCCACATCAATTGAAAATTTGCGAAGGTAGTATAGTTATTTTTATTGAGAAACTTGGCCATAGATCAAGGTTTATATAACGGAGCTCGATTATAAATCGTTCGTATGCTAGATAATATGCTGCGCGTAAAGATTGTTTCAGGTTCTAGAGTGAATGACGAAGTGTTCATTTCCAGAATGGATCAAACGACGACCGCAGAGCGAAACGTTCCGTTTCAGCTAAAACGACGTCAGTTTCCGATCAAGTTGGCGTTCGCAATTAGGATCAACAAGGCGCAAGATCAGACCTTCGACAGAGTAGGTATCTATCTACCACAACCAGTTTTCGCTCACGGAATGCTTTACGTAGCTTTATCGAGGGCACGATCCTACGACGCCGTGAAAATTCAAATAGACGAAACTAGGACTCAAGGTAAATTGTTGCGGGCCCACAGCCCAGATGTTTTTACAAAAAATATAGTCTATATGGACGCCCTACATCGATATGCTAATCGTCGTTTCAACGATGACAAATGTTAATTTGTTTGAAATTGTAATCTAAATTGTTGTTTATAAACGATCGAAACGTGTTATATACAATGTAAATACAATTAGATTCGGACGTATGCAAGAACGCCGTTATGTATAAGAAATACACATATGTTTCGAATTGAAAGTATACTTTGTACATATTTGTGAAACATGTACGTTTCGATTCGATTATCTATCGCATCACACGACACAAATTTCAAATTTACAAACATTCATTACACATTCCTTTTTAGCGAATGGAAATAGAGTTTGAATCTATCGAATTATAATAATAGTGGATTTTTCCTGATTCGATAAGACGAAGTCTGCCAAACATTGAGCATTGACTTTTCTCGAACGGAAATTCACTCAAAAAAACTTTGATAGAAACTTTCAAACGAGGTAAATAGGATTTACATTTCGATGTTAATGAAATATCACCTGAAATGATATGAATGAACACGGTATTTGATATTTTTCAAACTAAAACGTTTAAAAAAATACAAAGTACGTATAACTGTTAACGACAATTTATAATATTAATCGATACTAGTGAAAAATATCAAATCCAAGCTGTCTACCTTCCCGTGGTGTGTTCGTCAATAAAAATAATTGTTCATTACATTCTTATCAAATTATTTTTCATTAGAAAATATGTATTTCAATAAGAATTATCGAATAACTTAATTTCAATATAAAATAACAATTATTTTTAGCCAAAGTACAGCTATTTTATCATGTATCGATTATTAATATTTTCTAACTTTCTTTCAGATGTTCAACAAAGAAAAACAATCTTTACTGAACACACAAGCCCACAAAATCCAACAAGTAAATGAAAATCATATTGAATATACATTTATTATTGTTATATTATGTACATTGTTGTATTTTTTTCAATTAATAAAAATTACATATCTATACTTTTGGATAATTGAACAAAAATTTAGGAAAATGATGTATAACATTCAATTTACAATCATTAATATTAACAAATTCCTTCACCTCACTTTACCATTCCAAAAGCGTAATAGCTCCTACCTTTGAATATATCCCACAGTATGGTTGAATAATTTCCAAGTGCTTCCGAATAGTAACAAATGATACTCTGTTAACAATGTTAAGATTACAAGATTCAAGTAATTGTTGCAGTAAGTATATGCAAATTCTTTCTTAATGGGTGAGAGTTTTGAAGAAGTTAATACATGTTGCCGTTCAGTCCATGAACTAATAAAATACAAACAAGACTCCTTACATTTCAGAAGTTATCGAATTGAATTTTGGGAAGAAATACTTTCAGAATGTTAGGAATAGAAAGTGATTTTCCTGCATACACAAAAAATGAACGGTTTTCTATAAGGTACCTTCCTCTGCTTACTTTGAATAGGTAGTTGTAGTAAATATAGGTGGTAGGTACTTTCGAAAAAATAGAGTTATCTTCATTCAAATAATTAATGAAAATGATACTCGATTAACATTGGTAACGACTTTTGAACAATACATGTTGCCTTTCAGTCGATAAACTAATACAAATTTCATATTCTTTTCTTTGAAATTGAATGATACAAAGACATGTTACTTTTCAAGAAGTTGATACACTTGCACTTGACAATCAATGCACCTTTTACTTTGACTTGCAATATCTTATATTCGTTGTACATTATTCTACGAGTAAAGTAAAACAAAGTTCTTTAAATCCAGCCAAGTAGTTGTACACCGACTTCATTGATTGAATTATATAACCTAAAATTGGCAATGTGACGTACGTTACAAATTCAAGAGAGTACTTTAGAACTACACCTTCGATCAAGATTTGACTTCATTCCAATTTCATACTCTTCTATGAATACTCACCACTCTATAACATATAAATGTCAGTGACATACGATCTATACCATAGAATAGCTTGCGACACGTGCTAATAGTGAAATTTTCTATAAACGCGTACCTGTCTCTATATAACCTACAACTGTCAAAGTGACGTCTGTCACAGTGACAACCTAAAGGTGCCCATACGCCTCACATAAAGGTTACCACGCACTATCCACGACTAAACCCTTACAAAGGCGTTGCACATAAAAACAATTGTACGTCAGCTGGGGGCGTAGCCCGTAAAATCAACTAGTATTAAGAAGAATACCTATGTTTAATAAAATGTAATTTATGAAGGTTCAAGACAGGTGCTTTTCTATGGATGAAACTTGGATTTACTATATAGGAAATGAAATGGAAAGTTGGCAAGACTCGGATAGGATAACATTGATGATGAAATTCTGTCAAAAATAATTGATGTTGAAAATTCAAGTTCAGAAAGTGAAATTGAGTGACTATGAAATAAATGAGCCTAATAAACTTTCTTGAGCATCTTGTCTAAATATCAAAATTTGTTGGTTTTACTTTTTCATTTGAATTTTTGAATAAAACAAAAATATGTTTATGGATTTTTTTCCTATGTGCTGTTATGTTTTATTTCAGATTATCTACCTGTTTTTTGAACTCAAGCTTTTATCGAACATTAAGTAGACAATTTTGTTTTATGCAGTTAATTATAATATAATAATTATAACCTATTGGTGCACAAGTAAAAAAAAAAGAACGCTAGGTACATATTATCAAAACATAGCATTTTTCACTTAACACTAAGGTTGATTGATTGAAATAAATAAGATACATTTAAAATAAATTTAAATCATATAACAATTAACTAAGACCTACTACATTCGTATAATCCATAATTATTAGTATTTAATATAATTAAAATACTATAGTTATTAAGATGGTGATGAATCATTTGATATTTTCGTCATAAATTAATGCTTTGAGAATAAGATATTTTTGTTACAGGTTTAGGTCTAGTATATAGTAGATTTTATGCTTCAGGTAATAGATTGGGAATTTCTGTTCAAAATAATTTGAACCGGTTCAACATTTGCTCGCTATAGATAAGTTTCGACATAAAGAAATCAGATATTCGAATAAGAAATTAGTCACAAATCATCATTGTCATCAGCATAAAAAAAGTCCCAATTTAATTAACATAACATAAAGTGCCATACATAAAATGTATGTTGCGAAACTGCTATTGTATCAATATTTAAATAACTAAAATAAGAGATGGAAATAACAATTTTTTTTAAATTTAGTATTAAATATACTTTTTATGCCATCTATTGCATAATTATTGAGATTTCAATTTGGGCTCGGGGTTATCTAACTCAAATGATTCAACTTTTATAGTACATTGTCTGACAAAATTCTAGAGGTGATCGACGAACTTTAACAGGCGGGCGGCTGGCATACATACAACATTATGCGTGAAGAATCACGATAGTTCCACCTTAGCCTTACCTTCTCTTGTCAAAAACCGAATAATTTCTTCTACTTTGGATTTGAAATATAAAGATTACCTGGGGAAATGCAGAAGTAACTATTTGCCTCTTGGAATCTTTAGCGAAGGTACTCTTCGCCATTTATTTGGTTTGGTTACTGTTTTTTATATTGTTTCACATTCTATAAGACACTCTTCGGCTTCGCATTATTAGTATTCAAATTAATGTTTTAAGAAAATAGTACTCAAAATTAAAATATCCATTTCTAGGAATTGAACCTGAGCCTCCTGACTTGGAGTCAACAGCTCTGACCACTATTCCACCTTTCCTTTGGATGTTGGTTGTTTGTTATAGAGATTTATGAACCGGGTTATTGGTTATAAATTGACACTATGATGTAAGAATTTTTGATGTAGGACATTTTTTAACGATTGTAGACATAGCTTGAGTAAATGCAATATACTCGTCTACGAAGATGCGAAAAGTATAATAATGGGTAATAACCAACCAGATAAAATAGGCTGTTGGCGCTGAGTTGGTAACACTGCCGGTATTTACTCGATATTCCTTAAACTAATTAGTAATTATTAGTCAAGGTGCCTTCCCGATCTAAATATGTTATGGAGAGAAGATAGGCATTCGAATTTTTCTTGAAAGGTTTGTAGGTTATATACATAGGGAAAAACCTGGTAGGAAGAAGTTCAGCGGATTTCGAGCTTGACAATGAAGGCTCTCGTGGTGGAACAACCAGATTTCTGTTTCTGTTGAACACCGACCATAAAAATATTTATAGAAAAGGGGTAGATCTCCGACTTTTCTACGATGTTCTAGAGAGGTCAATGAACTCGTAAGTGTGACATCATCAATCAAACGAATAGCTCTCTTCTGGATAGAATTAAAGTGCTTCAGCGTACGTTTGGCCGAACCCCAAACATGTGAACAATACTCCAGGACAGGCCAAATCTGTGCTTTGTAGATTATGAGGAGCTGCTGGGATGTAAAGCAGCTCTTGGCACGGGATAGAAAACCAAGTTTTTAAGAAGAGGTTATCGCAATGGTCCTCACATTATCGTCCAATGAGAGGGTGATGTTGGTGGTGATCCCAAGCATGGATACGGAAAACTTTATAGGAATATAGTTGTAGCTGACACCATCGTATTATCATCGTGAGATCATCTATTCTGGAGTAGACGCAATCTCTAGTTTTGGTTGTATTAAACTCTGCTAGATTATCAGATTTCCATTTCAAAATTTTCGCCAGATCTCCATTAATTGCAGCTACCTGTCTCTGTCTCGCTTCTCTAGCTTCATTGGATGGTATAGGGGATCAAGATAAGAAAGTGGTATGAAGTGTTTCATCATCTTCAAAGCTGTAGTCAGGCCATGTAGTCACTTCCAGCAGATCGTTTATATGGAGCAGAAACTAAGTTGGTGCCAAGAAATATGCCTGTGGAACACCAACGTTGATAACCACCACATGTAGTGATCTATTTGAGAGAAAAATAGATAGTAAGTTGAGGTGGCAAACCATACGGCGGAAGTTACCCAAGAAGGCTGATATGGTACCGGAGTCGGGCAAATGCTTTGGAGATATCCAATGATACAGCAAAAGATTCCCAATGTTTTTCAATATATTTCTGCCATACATGTGTTACGTAGGCAAGCAGCTCTCCTGTTGCTCTCTGCTGACGAAAGCCATATTGCCGGTGATTCACGATTTTGGAGGTCTCTAAGTATTGGATGAGGCTCAATGTTGATTGCTTTCTCCATCAATTTAGAGATCAAAATGGGTCTATAACTATTAGGAAGGGTCTTCTTTCCTTTTATGAAATTGGTTGGACTCTAATTGTCTTCCAGCTGGAAGGAGACGCACCAAGTTTGTATGAAAGGGTAAACAAGCTGCTGGAAAACGTATCAATTCAGACTCACATTTCATGAGAACGACAGGTGGAATTTCGTCTGGCCCCATACGCTTTTTGGTATTGAGATCAAGCAGAATTCGCCTAATTGTCCGCTGACAAACACAATTTCAGGCATGTGGCTATCGATGTCAGCGATATTAGGAGGGTATTTCCCTTATGGTAGCCAGTGTGCATCATCTTTGGTTAGGGGAGGGAATGAACTGGAAGTGAAATTTCTACCAATTGCTTTGGCGTAAGTCCAAAATGAACGAATACGATTCGGGCATTCGATAAGATTTGATCTTATTTTGGCATTATATGCCTCTTTCGAATCGTTTATTGTTTCATTGCAAATATTTCTGGCTTCAACATATTTTGTTCTGGTCTCCAGGTATGGGTTACCGCGCCAAAGACAGTATGCTGTTTGCTTTGAAGCGGCTCCAGGAAATGACAGTAAGACAATGAAAAAACTCGCCTCTGAAAAAGTGTTTACTACACACCAGCAGATAATTGAAATATTTTTGTAGCTCTTTTGAGGAACTTTTTGTAACGAAATATCCCCACTCCATTATTGGACATTGGGGAACATAAACACTATGTTCACTGATAAGAGTGTTCTAGGCTTTCACTTGAATATACAGCGTCCTCTTTCATTCATTCGAGATCGTATATAAGGCAAGTATAAAACTGTTTGCCAAACCAAATAACTAACGTTGATTGATTGTTGATTTTCTGAAGGAGTGAGAAATCATGTTCAATGCATGTTGGTTACGTGATTTACCAAATCAACGGTATGCTCTTGACTGACATTTTTGAATGTTGGTTTGGTACATCACGTAACCAACATGCATCGAACATAATTTCCCACTACTTTTGAGAATCAACAATCAATCAACGTTAGTTGATAAAATAAATGACTATAGGCCATTTGTTTTGGGCCAGTAGTATTTGTAAGGCACTTTACAAATTAAGTTTAAAAAACGTATATCAGAGTTGTCAGTGTCTAATGCTTTTCTTCGCCGTTAGAGGGCTATGAATCCGCCCAATCAAGGAAAGTTAGTTTAGTAGCACGTGACATTTGAATCTTCGTTAAAATATAGAGTATTTTTAACAATACGTAGTATATTTTGTGCATCTATTAATTAAATAAAGCTTGGTTTATTATAAAAAAGGAGTTATTATCAAGCGCATCCTTAATTAATAGGAAACAAGGCAACAGAAAACGTGTTTTTAAAGGAACTAAACATTCAGATCACTATAGTCTTATTATTTTGTTCTAAACAATCAAGTCACGGAACGAAATCTCAAATTGAAATCGCATTTTAAAAATCAATGCTCGAACATTGCGGACCTTCATCGCTGTCATTGACCAAGGTTCGGTTACCGACATGTTCAATAATAAAAATTAAACAAATCTTATTATTCTGAATTTGTGAAGTAATAACGAAACAAAAATGGAAAACAAGAATTAAAGAAATAGGAAAATTAACAAAAAATTTGAAATTTTGTATTTCATTTAAAAAAAAGCACAAACATATTATGAGTTCACGCAATCCGCCCATTAAGCCGAATTCTGCGTAATCTAATTTCGTCCCGCGAGATGGAGGACTTGTTCAACCCGAAAGGCGGAATTCCGCCCAAACTGGCAACCCTGCCGTATATTCAGATTCAACCACTACAATGAAGATTTGAGAAAGATGGGAATCGGATGGGCGTGAATTATAGTTAATTTTATTAGAGGATCAACAAAGTCTTTGATCCACGAGAAAAAATGGGCACTAGAGGAGCAGACTTATTAGTCCAAAATGTAATTTCAACGTCCAACGTAATGTTTTATCCAAGACCGAAAAAAATTGTAAAATCGACAGAAAAGAAAGAGTGAGAATGCTCAGAATTTCTTCATTCCAGCTGAAATCCAGCAAGAAGCTCAAGAAGCAACATTAAGTCTGTTACCAGCGAAAAGCAAAAGTGTATACGAGAAGTTAATGATAATAATAATAATTCTAAATGAAATGCTACAAAATCTGGTATTAAAAAATCTGTGAAATGCTAGACCAAATATAATTGAAAGAAGTAAAACAAAATATATAAACCCTATTGTAATAGTAAAAAAGTCAAATGGTGACATTAGATTATGTTTCGATGCGCGAACGCTAAGCAAATATTGAATTCCACAATATGAAGCTCCTGAAAATATAGAGGCAATTTTTGGTAGAATAGTGGGAGCACAAAGTTTCAGTAAAATTGATTTGAGACATAGTTTCTGGTTAATTCCATTACACGAAAGTTGTAGAGATTACACTGGTTTTATGATAGATGGAGAAATGTATAGATTTAAAATTACGCCTTTTGGTATTCAAAGTGCATGTAGTGCGTTAGTTAGAAGTATGAACAAGATATTAAATAAATTTGAAATGTTTGTAGTTCATTATATTGATGACATACTTATATTTTCTAAAACAGAAGAAAATCATCAAGATCATATGAAAATAGTTTTAAACGAATCAGATTTATAGCTGGTTCAAAAATAAATCTTGAAAAATGTGAGTTCTATAGAACAGAAGTTAAAGTTTTGGGTTATAAGTTAACGAAGGAAGGATCAAAAATGGATGAAGATAGGTTAGATGTAATTAAGAATTTTAAGAGACCTACAAATCTTAAAACTATAAGGGGATTCCTTGCTCTGTTAAATTATTTCAAAAGGCTCATTGCTGATTTAAGTCAGAAAGAAATTAAATTAGTAGAATTACTGAAGAAAGGGGTAAAATGGAAATGGGATAATGAATGACAAGAAGTTTTTCAGAAATTAAAAGATATTTTCATTGAAAAATTAAGTTTACCATGCACAGTATGACAAACCATTCATATTAAGAACAAAACTGAGTTCCCGTAAGTTTTGTATCTAGAATGATAAAAGCCCATGAGAGAAATTTCAGTGTTACTGAATTAGAATTAGCAAGCATAGTTTTTTGTGTAAAGAAATTAAGGTTTTATTTGTTAGGTAATAAAGTAAAGGTAGAAACTGATCACAATGCACTCAACTATGCTTAACTATATGACTTTGAAATAAAGCATATCCCAGGAAAATTAAATATAATAGCTGATGCTTTAACTAGAGAACAGGGAAATTTGAAAATTGACAAAAGAAAATATAAAGTAGGAGCAAATATTCTATTAGAAGTAAGGGGATTATTTTCATTAGACAGTATTGAGAAAGTCAAACATTAGGTATCAGAGAATGATAAGAAAAAATTTAAATTTGAAGAGGGAATTTATTTACAAAATATAGGTAAGAAAGAAAGAGTTATTTAGAATAGATCGAGATCTAACTCGAAAAGTTTAAAATCAATTACATGACGAATTTAATCATATAGGAGCAAGGAAAATGTGGTTAATATTTAGAGAAAACTATATAGGAAAAGGAGATTATCAGTTAGCAAAAGAAATTACAAAGAAATGTGATATATATCAAAGAGCTAAGCCTAATAATTCAATTAATCAAAATATAGCTTAAAGCATAATAGTAAAAGTATGTTCAGAAGTAATAGCATTAGATTTTTTAAGTGAACTTATAAAAAGTGAAAAAGGAAATAGACATATTTTAGTAGTAGTAGATTTATTTTCTAAATACATAAAATTATACCCATATAAAACAACGAAAAGTAAAGAAGTCATGCGTAATTTAGAAAATTATTTTGCGGAAATTGGTAGACCAAGAAAATTAATAACAGCTAATGCAACATATTTCAAAAACGTACGTTTTAAATATTTTTGTGAAAGGAATTTGATTTATCATCAGTTAACAAGTATAAAACACCCACAATCCAATCCCTCAGAGCGATATATACAAGAAGTTATAAAATAGCTAAGGATATCTTGTGAGGGTAAACATCGTCAATGGGATGAATCAATATCCGGGGTAGAGAAATGTTTAAATCATTGTCCACATACTACAACAGAGGAAACACCTATATCAATTATGAAAGGCGAAGAACCTTATAGAAAATGGTTAAATGAAATTTCAGTAGAACGTAATGAAATTTTTAAAGATATCAGTAATATTGATTATATGAAAGAATAACTACTTTGTTTTTTACCACTTTTATTAATAATAACGTGAAAATGTAATAGTATAGTTTCAACACCGAAGTGCCATTATCAAACAATTAGAAAATTATTGAGAAATCAATGAAACAGTTCAAGTATAAATAGAGTAGAGTAAAGTAGGGTTGAGATTAAGGGAGCAATGGAAATTCCAAAAGCAGGTAGATGCTAGGAAAGTACAGTATTACATAGTAAACATAGCAACAATTTGTGAATTAGTGAGATTATAATTTAATATTCTAAGAATAATTTTAAGAGCGGTTTGAAAGACACATGAAAAGATTACTTCGATATAGGTCTAACTGATCATTGAGGATATTTTTAGAGTTTTTGACACCTTTATAAATCTATTGATTCTAATATATTCAATTTAAAACCTCTGGTTTGGTTATGTAGAATGCTTAGGCTATCTAAATTAGGGAAATTATGACCAGTTTGTAAAAAATGATTAGCAAAGGTTGAGTCAGTTTTGTTGAGTCTAAACGAGCGAAAATCTTCTTCGTATCTTAATTTGAAAATACGACAAAATCTACCTATATAAAAGTCATCACAGTCTGGGCAAATCATCTTATAAACTCCAGGTTCTCTATATTTATCGATTTTGTCTTTGGCGTTGTATATAAGATGACAAAGTTTATTTTGAGGTTTGAAACTGATTATAAAATTATGGCGTGATAAAATGTTAGCAATATGTTCGCTTACTGTACCAAAATAAGTCAAAGAGATGAATTTAGAGGATACATCTATGTGTTTTATACGTGGATAAATTTTATAGAAAGTTAATTGTTGTTGTTTGCGATTTATTAGTTTAATTATTTGATCTACCGCAAAACCATTATTGATGGCTATTCGTTTGATCGTGTTCAACTCAATAGTGAGGTGTTCTATTGACAATGGTATAGAAAATGCTCTATGGATCATTGAGTGATATGCTGCTAATTTATGGCTACGAGGGCTAAACGATGAGTTCGGAATAGTGATGTCTGTACAAGTGGGTTTCCTGTAGATATTGAAGTTTATTTTATTATGGTCACGTATTAGTGTTAAATCCAAAAAGTTTATTGTTCTATCTTTTTCGGTTTCTAACGTGAATTCAATTTTTGGGTGAAGTTGGTTAATATATGAAACAAAGGAATTCAATTGTCTGGATGTGCCTTTGAAGAAGGCAAGTACATCATCTACGAATCTATACCAAAATTGAATATGGTTTTTTGCTAATGTGCATAATTTTGTCCTCCAGATCAGACATAAAATTGTCTGCTAATAGTGGACTCAATGGGTTACCCATAGCGAGACCTGAATTCTGTACATAAAATTTATTATTGTATTGACAATAGTTTTGACTCAAGCATAGGTCAAACGCGAGTTCTATTTCATTTTGAATTAAGGAGCTAATATGTGATCTATCTAAAATGCTTCTAATTAGAGACTTACATTCTGAAGTTATAATATTTGAAAACATGTTTGAAACATTAAAAGAAACTAAGAAACCATTGGTCGGTATATGGTGTTTTGACTAATTCGGACAATTCGAGAGAGTTTTTAACAGTAAATTTAGGTTTAAAATTAGTGAATTTCTTGAATTTCTGATTTAATTTGATTGCAAGGTCCCTTGTTGGACTATTGATGTAAGACACTACTGGTCGTATGGGGGCATTTTCTTTAGGATTTTTAATAAGTCCGTATAGTTGAGGAGAGCAAGAATTGCTATTAATGAGTTTATATTTTTCGAAACCAGTGTCAAATAAAATTTCACTATTTTGTAGGAATTGTTTTGTTTTTAATTGAAAAAGATTAGTTGGGTCTTTACGTATTTCGATCAATTCCACTTGGATAAATACTGACATTTTATCCTCATAATCTTGTTTAGGGATGATTATTATTGCATTCGATTTATCTGCCTTTGTAAGGGTTAAATTGTTTTCTTTCAGTTTTTGATTAATTCATTTGATTTTAGATGTATCTGTATGATTGAATTGTTTTTTAGTTGATGAAAGTGATTTTCCTATTTCTAATTTAGTTAATTTAGAATTATTCGCGTTAGTATTTTTTAAGGCAAATTCTACCTCAGCAATACTAGTTTCTAGAAAAATGTTACTTTGAATATGTGGAGAATACTTTGGTCCCTTATTGAGTAAACAAAGTTCTTCTTTTGAGAATATGATTTTGGAGTAATTAATAACTCTCTCACTAAATTTGAAATTTGTTATTTCTTGGGGGTGATTATTGATCGGTTTACATTTCAGAAGATTATTTAACTTTTTTGACTGTGTGAGATATTTAGTGTGAATGAATTTCCTAACGCAATCTTCAACAGCATCGAAAAATAAATCGAATTCAACAGGATGGAGTTTATAAGATAATTCAGAGTGTAATACCTTTAAGTAATGTGAAATCACTGAACGTTTTCTATAGAGATTTTTGTTTTCTTCTTTAAGCCAGATGATCCTCGCTTTTTTCAACACGTTCTCTGCTGCTGTGGATTTCGTCTTGGTTTTTAAACTGATATTCTTGGGTGTGATGTTCAAATGTAAGCACTGTTGATTGAACCAGATATTCTGACTCGTTGTTCGCTGTTTCTTATATTTATCAGTAATAGGTTAGAAAGAAATGCAAGAAAGTATATTAGTAGGGAAATTTGAAAAAGAGGGAAGTTAATTAAATTTGAGGAAGGTGAATTAGTACTTGTAAGAGCAATGAGAGTAACTGATGATAAAAAGAATATATGAGGAAAATTATGTTTTGCTTTCGAAGGTCCATGTGTAGTAATAAACAAAAACGCCCAAAACAGCTATAAATTAATGAATCCTGAAAATGGAAAGTTAAGGGGAATATTTAATATTGATCAGATATATAAATATAATTATTAATAAATTTAATTAGAGAAAATAAAATCAAAAGATAAATAAATTTTAATATTAAATTTTGATTAATACTTAAAATTGATTTGGGGGAATTTGTTATGATTTCATTCCGAATATAAAATAGAATGGTAAAAATATAGTTTACCGGACATTAAAAAATATAAAAGTTAAAAAGTGTATGATATGGAAAAAAAATTATTTAAAAGTTAAATACATGATTAGAATAAGAGATTTAAGAATGTAATATAATTAAAACCAATTTGCAATGTAGTTTGTAAGAGTTAAAAAAAGAAATGGTAAATAGTGAAAGAACGTACAGTGCTACGAAGTGAGAAAATCATAATTCAAATGATTCAAGACTATCTGAAGATATGAATAAATTAGAATAGATTAAGAATTTGTTATAGATGTAAGCTAGTACTAAACATTTCAGTTATACAAGATAGTATTAGTTTTATTTATATTTAAATCATTTACTAAAGTTGAGAATATGACAACTGTCAAATAATATCTAATAATAGGAATTATTAGGTTATTTGAAACCTAATTATATACCAAAATGTAGGGAAAATGCCGGTAACATGAATTTAGAGATTAAAAGGAACAATAACTTTGATTAATTAGAAAATCTTAAAAATAACAAATATTCCAAAATGCTATTCCTATTGGCCAATCCACAACAATGTAATAGAAATGTCACAATAATTAGCAGTCATATGAGGGGAAGCTAAAAATAGCTGACTAGATGTTCAAGATCAATTACCTGATTGGTTTAATCAGATGAGGGGAAGCTTTGTTTGAGGGACCTTTAATTAGGTAACTCAAGGAAAGCATCATTAGTTTGCAATTACATACTTAATGTATGTCAATGCAACTCAACATAACCAAAGTTTTTATTTAGTATTTCCATCGAAGCAGTAAATGTGCTCGTAACAAATTCATATAGTTCAAGTTTGTGAAAGTTTTACATAACCAAAGTTTTAAAGTAGCATCGGAGGTAAGCTAAGTTCCCGATAGCATATCCAGTTCCAACCAACAAAGTTTTTATATCGTCAAAAATATAAAAACCATTATCTACAGATATAGAACCAATGTAATAAAAATTGGGAAACAAGGAAGAATGACTATCTACGAAGATATCATCCACTTCATCAATTAGAAGGATGATTAAGCAAGTGTTACCTGTGTTTGTGCACACAAATAGTTTCATTTAAAGCTGAGCATAGTGCAAATGTGTATAACCGATAATTAAGTAAAAAGGCAGCAATCCACATCAACATTAAACGATACCAGCATCGTTACACTCATTAAAAGGATATATATCATAAGTGAGTCTATTATAATCCATGATTTGTAAAATCATCAGAACATTAAAATAACAAGTTAATAATAAACATTCACAAAGTAAATGGATATTAGAATGAAGAAATTGTAAGGTTAGAATTATAACATAGGATCAAATTTAAAAGTATAGAGATAAATAAGAATAAACATAGACAGATTTTATATGTATAGGGTTACGTCATTAAATATATCAACAAAGTATTTTAATTCGTTCCATATCAATATATCAGTCAATCATATTTAATAAACACTAGATGAAGAAAAGATCTAGCCGGAAGGAAATTTGAAAAAGTATAATTCATTGCAATTAAATAAACTAAGTAAAAGTTTCTTCAATAGTATATCATCACAAAATGTGACTGCAGTTTAACTGTCGAAATTTCAGTTACATTTTGTGATGACATTAGTGGTAATAAACATAGATAAACAGTGTTTATTTGTTTTATCTGTATGGTAAATTACCATAAAGTAACGGCTTCAACAATCAATTATATAAATGAATTGAGAGGATTAAGAGTGAAAAGGGTTGGAGGGAAGAAGAGAAAAAAATGGAACTGAAATGTTTGCCATCAACCACTTATTGTTTCGACGCAACAACAAAGAACCCTGTTCTTGAAAATGAAAGTCCCCTATAGTTGAAATCTTGGCTGAGCAATCAGTTTGTAAAAAAAAGGAGTTACAAGACGGAGATAGACATTTTGATTATTACCAGTTTTATCTGCCCAAATCTTTTTCCAGTTTGAACATTATATCTGTCCAACGAAAAAAAAAAAGTGATGACTCAACTATTCAGTTTACCGAATGTCTTGAAGCAATTGCACAAAAACCCATCTTGAAATACAGTTTTAAAGAAATAGTCAAAGCAATCAGATTCGAAAATAAAAAAGTACATCTGAATCTCTTAAAAAACAATTGAAAGTTGATGTGTTTTTAAATTATCTTATGTTCTTTTTATTCTCAACTATTGAATTTTTGGAATAATAATTGAATTTTTCATGAAACAACTCATCCAAATGATTAAAATGATTGAATGAATAGGAGAATTAAAAAAAACGATACTATTCTTCCGTAGCATTGTTGACAATTTTACTTCAGGTAATAATAAAATTGTCGATTGAATAGAATCAACTATTACGTGATGAAAATCCATTCTCGACTAACTAACTAATTACTGAAACTTCGATTTTCACAAGTTTAATCAATGATTAAATGGATAAATTTTGGCTAAAACGTCTTCAAACAAATATTACAAAGTACTTGGTAATGTTTGTTTGGGAAAGCTACGGTGTTAGTGAAACTATAGTCCCATTTATTTATTAAACCAGTGAAAATAAAACTTAATAGTTATTCTATCCAAGTTTAGAATGGATTTTCATCATGTAATGGCCGATTCTATTCAATCGACTATTTGAGTCTTTTTTATTAAAATATAATTCCGCTAATTTACATATTAAAATTCAATATTCATATCCGTGAATTCATTTAGATTCCAAAAAAAAAAAAAATTTCTATTTCAATTTTGGTATGACAATAAAAACGATTTATAATGTATAATATCCATGGAAATGATGTTTCTATAAAATTGACAATGTAGCAAAGCTGCATCATTAATTATCAATTACAGTTCATACAGATATCAAACATGTTGCTAAAATTCAAGCTGGAATTTAAGAACACCCATTAACGTAAACAGAAATAGGACATTCTTTGTTGTCTTTTATTACGGACAAGTCAAGTATACGAGTTCATTTCTTAGTACGACCGTCCCATCATAAACTAATACAGTTGCTGGATCCTTATTAAGGAAGGGTCATCGTAATTTGTAAAATACTGACAAAGTTTCAATAGGAAATCATAAATTACGAAGTTAACAGAAATGGTTCTAAAGAAAACAAGTTCTTTACAGTATATTGGTAGTTAAGATATATTTTTATGATCAATTCGAAACGGCAAATGGATCACTTGCTATGGTTTGAACAAAGGTTTTTTACCCTGTCTTTTCTTTTGAAGCTACAATCTATTCACGGAACCATAACATAAGATGTGCAGGACGCAGTCGTTTCTTATTAAATATGCAATTAGAATATTAGGTTGATACAATTTTCATTAATATCTAAATTTGAGGAAGTCTAGATAAGGTCACAAAATCAAGGTCCCCCCTGTCAACAAAAATAGAATAGTTCTTTTATATTCAGCTCACTAGACTGGGGCAAGTCTCTCTCTTATTGGGTAAAAGTTACTACCCCCAAACATATTACTAAAATAGGAGAAAGATTATATAAAAACAAACTCACCACACTGAAGTCAGTTATATTTTAACTTCTTGAGTTAAATCTTACTTTGACTATTTTATGATTCACTTAAATCATATTTTAGAGAACTTTACAGTTTTCTAGTTGAGCTTGCGTTGTGGCGTTTATGATAGAATTATCGCCAAGTTCATTTAGAAACAAGTCATATTGCTTAATATACAAGATGTAGAAGTCTTTGAATAATTAAATCATGATAGTTTTGCTTAACTCTTTACCCTGGTACATCCGGGCTGAGTTAAATTAGTTTTTATTTCATATTTAGGTTCTAATAAGTTTTATCTGAAATAAGGGATTGATTAATTATTTTCTAAAGGATACCGCACACTTTAGTAGGGAAAGTGGCCCCCTGTCGAATTGGCTGAATTTTTGATATGTTATAGTCCAAGTCATTCCGAACAAAAAGTTCAATGGGCACAACTTTTTCTATAGGCTGGTTTTGGCGCTAGACGCCAATGAAAACTTTCATTTGTTCTTCATTGTTAAACAACACGAAACGTTATCCTGGATAATAATCACTTTTCCGAATAATCAAGATCTAAACAGTCATTACTATGACATACTGTTAAAAGTATTTTTCTTTGGTATTGCTACATTTGGTCAATTATACAGTGTGTTCCAGCTACTTACAATTTTTAAAGTGCAATAATTCGAAAATGGTTACAAATCGTCTTAGGGATCTACAATGAAAAAATGTTTATGAATCCTATTCTACACCGTATTCTACATCACATAGTCGAAAAATATAAGGAGTGTTCCTTTTAAAAGAAATCGAAAGTTATATTCGAAAAGTTCCGTACCTACTGAAAAATATTGTTCGACCATCCTGAATAATTTTAGGCCATGAAGAAGAATGAGAAATATTACAAGTCTGTCTATAAAATGGCCTTTTTTTCTTTCTAAATCTATCATCTTAACGTCAGGGATTTCCAAGGTATGCATCTGCAAATGGACTACCCAATTTCGACCAAAAAGTCGTAACGTCCAAGTGATTCAGAGACAATCAATAATAGTAGGTGTAGTGGTGAATGGAGGTTATGTAGATGTTTGAAAAATTCACTAATATATATCATTATCATTAATTTTATTATTATTATTAATGATATTTCTTTTTAAAATAATGCACTTCACCTTCCAACCAGATTTTTTTCGTATCGCCCTGTAAATGCAAAACATTCTTGTGCTAGATTCTGTTGTCTAGTTAACTTTCGTTTTCAAGTCGATATCACAATAGAACAACTCTAGAAATCGAAAGACACACTATTGCCCCACCCTGTATAAAAATATAGTCTAGATTTATTTTAAAAATTGTTTATTCATTCTCGAACTTGAAGGGTAGCTACTGGATAATATGAAAACATTGCATCCCTTTACTGCAGAAAAACACATTTTTCTGTAGATGGCTTTGGAAATGATGTCAAAGTTTCTAGCAAGGTTTTGTTTGTTTGTTACTTCATGTTAATATAAAGTTGAATATGGCGTATAATTTCGCAGTGAGATTTGAATGTTTTGTTTGTGAGTACAATGGAACACCAAGGCAAATGGTACGTTTGGACGAAGAAAGCAAAGCCATTGCCGAACGTCGAAGGAAAGAATTAGAATTGCCTCAAATACCTTTTATTGAACAGACAAGGATTTGCCGAAACTGTCATTTGAGTATTCTCTCAGAGATACAAGCTTATGAAGATCCCGATCCAACTGTACTTAAAGTTTTGTTGCGAACCTCTCATACGTCATGTTTTGTATGTGGTAGATTTGAAAATCTTGGTAGAATATCACCTTCTGGTAGGTTGGATGTATTTCTGAAGACCGGAATGTTTGCACCTGACGGCGTCAGAATCTGTGGTGGTCATTTGAATGAGGAGGAACATCTTCTGCCACCTTTTATGAATGGGCTTAGAGGAATAACAAGACCATACAATTTGAAAAGGTAATGAACTCAAACATATGTTAGTATCGTTACGAGAAGCTGTGCTGAACTATAAATCAACAAATAAATACAATAACGAGGATAATTCTACTGATGAAGAGTTCCAGGCGTTAACTCCAATAAAAAAAGTGCAGTTTACAGACCTCTTTGAATTTTGCAATAGCGTCAATATTCATCAGAAAAATAGAGCAATAGCGAAGAAAGATTTGTTATGTTTCTTGTGCAAATTACGACAAGGACTTTCCGATCAATTCTTGATGGGCATGTTTTCCTATTCCAGTCGTCAAGCTGTGAGCTTGGCAATTCAAAAAGTGCGTGTATCATTATTACAACAATTCGTTCCACAAAATGTAGGGTATCAGCATATAGAGAGGGGCCAATATATTACTAGACATGTTACGGATTTTGCAAATACCCTTTACAATCCTGAACCAAATTATCGAAGAGCAATAGCTTATATTGACGGGACGTACATAAAAATACCCAAAAGTCGGACATTTCAAGTATTACGTCAATCATACTGTGTACACAAGGATTACCATCTTTTGAAACCTGCATTGATTGTTGCTCCCAATGGTTATATCCTAGATGTTCACGGTCCTTATTTCTCTGATTCAAGAAATAATGATGCGGCAATGTTGAGACATGAGTATGAACGAGATTTAATGGGTCTGAGGAACTGGTTCCAAGAAGGTGATATTTTCATGTTAGATAGGGGATACCGTGACGCACAGAATTTCTTGGGTGACTTAGGTATAGTAGTAAAAATGCCCGTAGCACTTGGTGGTGGACAGCATCAGCTTACAACCGAAGAGGCAAATTCATCTAGACTAGTTACGAAAACGAGATGGATTGTAGAAGCTAGAAACGGTCATATAAAGAATATGTTCAAATTCTTCTGAGATACTGTACCAATGCCACAAGTTCTGCATATAGGAGACTATATCAGAATAGCATGTGCGATAATCAATAAGTATCATGAACCAATTACCATGGAAGGAGCCAATGCTAAGCTAGCTCAGATAATGTTAAACCGTGCCAATGAAATAAATGAACTCCAGTTGAGAATAGAAGAAGAGGGTCTGCTACGAAGACATGGTAGATGGTTTCCAATGGAGGAAAACCAATTACTAAATTTTCCAGTTCTCAGTTTGGAGTACCTACGAGAACTAACATTCGGAATTTTCCAGATAAAAATAGCTCCATCTTATGTACAAGATAATAGACAGGATTTGGGAAACGTTTTATTTGAATTCGACGACCGTATTGAAATTCCAGGTCTATTGAGGATGAGAATAAAATCTCGTCATCGAAATAGTATCAAATACCAACTGTGGATCAAGTACAATGTCAGTTTGGAAGGTGTGCCAATTCAGGGGTACTACTGTACGTGCAAATCAGGAAGTCGTACATTGGGTACATGTTCGCATGTAGCTAGCGTACTTTGGTACCTTGGATATGCCCGTCATGCTGCCAATGTTTAGTATCCTTCGACCGAAATACTTCATACCGTATCTGATGCTGCAGAGAGACATAATAACGAAGAACCTATGATTGTTTAGACTGTTTATGGCATATTCTCCTTGTTTCTTTGTTCATATTGATATGTTCTCAGATGGAACACCCTGTAAATCATTAAATGAATTATTAGGGTTCAGTCGAGAGTTTTTCATTTGGGTCAACGATACCAGGTTCAATGGTTAAGTTAAATGTTACATATAATATATTTATTGAGTTATAGCCCATTATTTCCTTCCTATTATATTTATGCTGAATGTGCAAATGGAGGCTTTGTTGACCCGCTAAAAGGAGTTTCTCCGCCACACTCCTTGAGCATCAGTACAATTATCGGATGTATTTACGTACTCATTCGACACAACCCTATCAAAATGATAGACCAATTTTTGTTATATTCTTGAGTTTCATCATCAACTTGAAGTATTATTTTGACCGTGATAGCTGGAACACGCTGTATAATTGATCACCTATAGTGACATCAATGAACAATACTTCTAATAGTATCTCATATTAATGACTGTTTAGATCTTGATTATTCGGAAAAGTGATTATTATCCAGGATAACGTTTCGTGTTGTTTAACAATGAAGAACAAATGAAAGTTTTCAATGGCCTCTAGCGCCAAAACCAGCCTATAGAAAAAGTTGTGCCCATTGAACTTTTTGTTCGGAATGACTTGGACTATAACATATCAAAAATTCAGCCAATTCGACAGGGGGCCACTTTCCCTACTAAAGTGTGCGGTATCCTTTAACATAATCTCTTGAATAATACTTTCGTTGAATTTAATCTTCCAATTTTCTATTCATTTTTATAATTGGTTATTTCTTTTTTATTATTAAACATCTTATATTTGTTTTGATTGAGAGTTTTTCCACTTAACGTAATTTATAAACTACCCTCGATCACACAGTGCTTAATGCCTCAACCAAAGAAGAGTCAGTATTACATATATCTATTGAACCTATTGTTGCCTGATTGCCTAGCCAATGAGAAACCCGTGATACGGGTCAGTCCCTGGTTATCGGTACACGTTCTGCAAGTTATATTGATATCAGTTAATCAAGGCAAATGATACATAAGGATGAATTTGATGAAATGAGTAAATTGATAACCTTTAGTGAAGGAAGTTAACCTAAAGTACAAATAAGACGCGTTATTACATTGGCGCAGTCTGTAGTCGAAACTTAAAATACAAATATTGCCCAATATTACATTTTCACATAGGGGACAGTTACTTATTGAGGGACAGGTTATGCCATAAGATGTCCAACTATTGAAGTTTGCGGTCTAAAACTTACCCACAGTTACATTTCGGTGTTAAGTTCTCGTTGGTGTCTGTTGCTGGCAACGTGATTTTCATTTTTGTATTGTTGACTCTAATATTTCAGTACACTTACTTGAGGGATTAACAAAGAGTTTATTCAGGTAAGTAATATTTGTTATTCTAGTTATGTTTGTTAGAGTATTTTTGATGTTTCTTGTGAACATAAAATGAAAACAACAACTCTAAATAAAAATTTTAGGTTAACTTAAAAAAGAAATTACGTTGTTTCCTAAATTGAACCTAGAATGGGATTCTAAAATTGAATCGGTTCAATTCAAGAAAGGTGTTAGGGAGTAATTTTTTTCTATTTCTATTTCCATATTGGTATATCTGAAAGTTCTTCTTGAATTATATAATGAGAATAAAATATTTTCAGGATTATGTCACAGAAAAAAAGAGGCAGATATGGTGAATGGTCCGAAAAGGATATGGAAATGGCCATAAAAGATTACAAAGATGGACCTGGATTAAATGAGTGCCGACGAAGATTTAAAATCGAAAAATCAACTCTATTAAGACATATTCGACAAACAAATAAAATCGCAAATAATTGCATTAAACGAATGAGTACAAGAAATGTTTTTAATGTTGAAATGGAAACATTATTAGTCAAACACATTCTAAAGTTTGGAGAAGTGTTTTTTGGTTTAACAATAAAAGATGTCCGAAAAATTGCATTCCAACTGGCTGAAAAGCACAAATTACCTCATAAATTTAATAAAGAAAAATGTATTGCTGGAAAAAAATGGTTTTATGGCTTTATGAGACGTCATAAGAAATTATCACTCTGACAACCAGAATCTACTTCGCTTGCATGAGCAAGAGGATTTAGCAAGGAAAAAGTAACAGAGTTTCACAAACTTTTGGAAAAGTTAGTTGACAAATATAAAATTGATGCGAACACAATATTTAATGTTGACGAATCCGGGTATTCCACAGTTCAAAAAAGAATGCAAAAGGTTATTGCTAAAAAAGGCAAAGAACAGGTGGGTGGAATTACTAGTGGTGAAAGGGGAGTTAACACAACAGTTGTGTGCTGTGTTAATGCTGCTGGCCTTTATATCCCCCCTATGATAATTTTCAAAAGAAAAAGATATCCTGAATTGGCAAAAGGTGCTCCCAGTGGAAGTATTTGTCACATTTCTGACTCGGGTTACATCAACTCTGAATTATTTCTACTTTGGCTTAAACATATTCACAAAATTGTGAAGAGTGGCCCCAACAAAGTTCTTTTGCTATTAGATGGGCATACAACAGACAGCACAAACTTACAAGCTTTAGAATTTTATAGCGAGAATCATATTCATCTTCTTCAGCTACCCGCACATACAACACATAGACTCCAGCCCTTAGATGTAGCATTTTTTAAACCACTACAAAGTTACTTCGTGCAGGCACAAGATTCTTGGTTGAGGGCTCATGTTGGACAGGGGATTTCAGCTTACAATATTTCAGAACTTATTAGTGAAGCATATGGAAGGGCAGCTACTGTGGGAACAGCTGAAAATCCTTTTGAAGCAGCAGGTATTTGGCCTGTCAATATGAATCTTTTTCCAGACCACTTGTTTGCACCTCACCTTGCAGTCGAGCGACAAATAGAAGAAGAAAATTCCGAAACACAAAAAATACCTGAAGACGAAACAACACCAAAATTTAATAGTCAGGCTGGTCTGTCTTCATCTACCATTGTGTTCGAAACAAACAAAACACATGAAGACAAAACACCATCAATATGAAAAAATTGTTAGGCTGGTCCATCTTCATCTACCATTGTGTCCGAAACACACAAAACACCTGAAGACAAAGCACCAGCAATATCAAATAGTCAGGCTGGTCCATCTTCATCTACTATTTTGTCCGAAGTCAGTCCTAACACATTCAATGAAAGTTTAGAAAAGATATAAACCCTTCCAAAAAATTGTGAAGTCAGTGGTAATACAAAAAAACGTCATCATACGTCATCAGCTGTAGAACTGACTAGTACACCATACAAAGATGAGTTGGTTGCTAAAAAAAGAAGTACAGAAGAGTCAGAAAAATCACAAATAAATAAGAAGAGCAACAAAACTAAAGAAGCTATTCAAAATGTAAAATCAAATTTGTTCAATAAAGCAAAAGGATTGATTAAAAACAAAAAACCGAAACAAAAGCCAAAAATACGACACAGAAATACTAAAAAAAAGATTGGAGGAATCAGTTGATTCAAGCGAAGTGTTTGTATTGTCACGATTGTTATTCCAACTCTGTAGCGGAGGAAGGATGGGTTAAATTTCAAGTGTGCTCAAAACGGGCACACGTGTGGGGGATCAGCTCTTTGATTGGGCGGTTTGCCCTAAACTGTCTCGTGGTCCTGGTAGAGGTATAGGGGAAGGAAACACATCACTTATACAAAAGAGTCACTTTACTTAAGGTAGAGCTCGGCGCCATTATGGCTTAATGCCTTACTCTCAGAAATTACAACTTAGGCAGGTACATTGACTATACTGTCAGATGCGTGGACAATGAATATACTGTATACTACTATATTTTCTGATATGCTCCACATTACTATATATACATGTTATGTCACTGTTTATTGTTTAATGTTCTACTAAACTAATCTACGATTCAAGGTATCTAGGTTAGCCGTTATGTAATATATTAACATATTGCTTGGTAACCCAGATCCGAGATCTAAACATATACTTACATAATAATTAATATAATTAAGGTCTATTCGGGGATTCTAGGTAACCTCGTATAGGGATGGAAGATTCCTATACTACACCTCCGTACGCGGGGTAAAAAAATGTTGAATTGATAGATTAACATTTTTTTTCCAATTGTCGTACCTTAATTTTATTTTACAAACAATATTTTTCCTTATCTAATCATGGTACAGTTTTAGTCTATTTTTATGTATTTCCACTTGATTGTTTCCTACTTTTATCACTACATTGGGGTTCCTTTCTTCCGTAATCACGAAAGGACCCTTGTATAACTGTTCAAGTTTATTTTTCGGAACACTTTTCACTAATACCTTATCACCTATCTTAAATTCAATTATATTACAATTTTCCCTAGATTTTTGCACACGTTCCAGTTTCGATACTATCAGATTATCCCTAGCTTCTTTACATGCTTGTTGAAGTCGATATTTCAACTCAACCGGATAATTCTCGAAGTTGTACACGGGTTCTACCTGTTCCGTTATGTTGGAAGGTAAATTACACGATTTTCCGAACACTAGATCGTGCGGTTTGTACTTCGTTCCCGTATGAACTGTGTTGTTGTATGCAAAAGTCCAAAATGGTACCCATTCGGTCCATGAATCTTTAAATTTTGCCACTTGAATTCTTAAATACGCGCCTAGGTACTTATGAGAATTTTCGAGGGCTCCCATCGTTTCATGATGGTAAGCTGTTGAATTTAGCTGTTTTATTCCCAACACATTACAAGATTGCTTGAACACTTCCGACAAAAATTCTGTACCCTTGTCGTGGGCTATCTCCCTGGGAATCCCATACCTTAGTACAAAATTAGTGACGAATGCTTTTGCAACTGTGCTAGCTTCTTTATTAGGTATTGGATAAGCTTCGACAAATTTACTTAATTCACATTGGAGAGTGAGTATATATCGATCGTCACCGATGTCGTTGCCTATCGGACCTACTAAATCAAGAAACACCTTCTCAAAAGACGCTGATGCTGTGGTAGTCACTGTTAGTGGTTCTTTGGTGGGTCTAGAGTGTTTATACCGCTGACAATCGTCACAACGTTTTACAAACTTCTCTATATCTGACCTTAGACCTGACCAAGTATATTTTGATTTTATGTTATTGAACATGCGGTTTATACCTGCGTGTCCTCCTGTTTTTAATGTATGAAAATCGTTTAAGATTAATTGTCTACATTCTTTTTCATCAACTGTTAATACATCTGGTATAACATTTATTTTTAATCCTATTTCAAAACCGGCGGATTTTATTTCTTTTATTTCTTTATTTAGCGCGCTTATTAATTCCTTATTTTTGGAATTTTTCATGATGCATATTTCAGCAATATTGAAATCCTTACACAAATTTTCTACACTTCTCAACAATGCCCTTAGGTACAATGCCGATCGAAATTGTAGTTTTATGTAAATCAATTTTCTTTCTTCATCATAATATAATGAATTCTTAAAATTTTTGTCTAGACATTTTTCCTTGTTTAATTCATCAAATTCTTCCTCAGATAACACTTCTAGTAACACACAATCGGTAGGACGTTTTATAAGTTCGACTACTCCCGGGTGATCAATCCTATTAGTGTCGTAATTGTTCTTATTAATTTGTCCTTCCTTTTCTGCTTTTACCTTTTGTGCTCTTGTGATTGCAAATATTTCCTCCGATGTTTTATTACACATCGTCTTAAGTTCTGATGATTCAATACGAATCCTTGATAAAGCATCGGCTGTAACATTTTCCGTGCCTTTTATATAATTTATAGTAAAATCATACTCTTCTAGAGTCAGTCTAAATTTTGTCAATCTACTAGATGGGTTTGTCATGCCAAAAAGATATACCAGCGGTCTGTGATCAGTGTATATATCAAAGGTTCGACCATATAGATAGGGTCTGAAATGCTTTACGGCCCAAACTATTGCTAAAAGTTCTTTTTCGATTGTGCAATAATTCTGTTCTGCCTTGTTTAATGTTCTGCTGGCATATGCGACAGGTCGGTCATCACTGTTAGATAACACTGTTCCTATCGAATATCCCGATGCATCACATTTTAAAATGAATCTATTTTCCTTTTCAAAATTTGGGTATTGCAGGATTGGTGTGCTCATGAGAGCTAGTTTCGAGGTTTCGAAAGATTTTTGACACCTATCGTCCCAATTAAAAGATGCATTTTTTTTTGCTAATTGATTTAAAGAATTTGCGATTTTTGCGAAATTTGGAATAAATTTCCGATAGTAGTTTGCGAAAGCTACAAAACGCTTTGCATCTCCGGCGTCCTTTGGAACCGGATATTGCTTAATAACTTCAATCTTTTCCGGATCGGGTGATATCCCGTCCGCGGAAATTAAATGACCCAAATATAAAATTTCTTTCTTTAAAAATTCGCATTTGCTTGGATTTAATTTCAAATTTACATCTTTTAATCGTTGTAAAATCTTTACGAGATTTACGTTGTGTGTCGTCAAATCTTTGCCATAAACTATAAGATCGTCCAAATATATGAAACACGATTCATAATTTAATCCTGTCATAGCCATTGTCATGACTCTGGAAAATACACTTGGGCTTATCTTTAATCCCATTGGTAGCCTTGTTAGCTGATACTGACCTCTGTCTGTAGTGAAAGCGGTGCATTTCCTGCTTTCTGTATCTAATTCCACCTGGTAATATCCTTGTGACAAATCCAAATGTGAAAAATATACTACACTTTTTTACTCCATTTTTGTCTACTTGCTTCTTTGGTACAATTAGAAGCGGGGAAGACCATTCAGAGATGGTTTCCTCAATTATGCCATCTTGCAGCATCTTATCTATGTGCTTGTGAATTTCATCTTTCTGTGCGTTTGGTAACCTATACGGTCTCACGAACACTGGACTAGAGTCCTTATTCAGATGAATTCCTTGTTTTGTGATATTTGTTACCGTGAGAGGGTCGTTTTCTAAATGAAAAACATCGGCATATTTTGCACAGATTTTTTCAATAGTCGTTTTTTCCTCTTCGTGTAACGTGTCCAAATTTACTTTTTCCAAAAGTTTCTCTACTCGCTCAACTGTCATGTAATCTTTTTTGAATTTACATACATTATAATTTGATAATCTATCAGTAGTAGGGGTAAAATTCCTAATTTTCACTTCTCTTTCATTCGAATTTAAAATACGTACAGGAACTTGACCTTGTACTGGTTTTACTATTGTGCCTGCAATAAAAACACCGTTGCATATTTCCTCATTCAAAACGATGCATTCTTCGCTCTCATTTACGTCGAAATATCGTACAATTTCACACCTTGCAGGAATTGTTGTATAACATTCACACCTTGAATGAATTGACATTGAAATTTTTTCATTATTCAGCATAAAGGAAAACGTAAAAGTTTCATAATTTATAATTGCTTTATGTTTTAAAAAGAAATTTGACCCCAGTATTCCTTGAATTCCGTTAGTAAATTGATTTAAAACTATGAATTCTTGTTCAACCTCTATATTGTTTACTTTTAAATTTATGTTGACGGAGCCTTGTGACATTACGGAACTAGCGATTCCTTGTATATTTACTTTTTTGTTTTCGTTTATCCTCTCTGAATTTTGAATAACTTCCTTGAAGATGACACTGACTGAAGATCCTGTGTCGATAAGAAAATTTAATTCATTCATCCCATATCTCATTTTCACACAATTCATCCCATTCGTACTTAGATTTTCATTCACTCTATTCGGAACGAAAAAACTGATTCTTAAATAAACCTTTCACCTCTTCTCCTGAAGTGCTACTACTGTTCAGATTACTTGCCATTTGAGCTGCAAAGCAACCTTGATTTTTGGGTTTGAACCCATTATTATTTTGAAAATTATATCCGAAAGGTTTGTGTTGGCGTTCAACACTCTGTCTTGTTTGATTTTGTTGCGGATTGTTATTGTAACGTTGGTTGTTTCCTCTGAAGGGCTGGTATTGTTTTCTGTAATTTTGATGCCTTGCGTCAAAATTGTTACCTTGCTTGACTCTATAGTCTCGCATGTGGAATGTTTCCACTTTGGGTTTCTCTGTATGTAGAGATCCATTTTCTTCCACTGCTCCACAAATAGCATCGGCTAAATTGTCGTAATTTCTAGCCTTTACTATTGTGCGTAGGTCGTTATTGTTTAGACCATTTGCGAAAATGTTTACAGCTAATCTTTCGTTTACCGATCTCAAGATATTTGCTGTTTCTTCGTTTCCTTTCGCTTGTGCTACTGTTAGATCTACCAATAAACCTTCAAAAGTTCCTCCAAAACTATCAATGCCTTTGATTCCTTGCTTTGCGCTATGGAATTCATTTGCGATGGCAGCCTCCGATTTTCTCGTAAGCAGTTTATTTTTTATGTCCTGAACCAATGCCTCAACTGAGTCGTATGCTTTCTTGACTCTCAGTTTTGCATTTTGGCTCAGCCTAGTTTTTAAAACGAAATTTATCAAAAACACCCTTCCAGAATTATCTAGCATGTCGCTGTATAATTCGATAGCATCGATTAACTGTTTCGTGACGTCATTATTTCCATTCATTACTGGAAGTAACGAGGTCGCGGTGCGTAAATCAAACTTCTCAGACATATTTGACGCTTGAACAACTGAATCAATTAAATTTAATCTTTCGGTTAAACTAGTTTTTATACTTTCAATTAAATTCTCTATTGAACCCGTGTATTTCCTTGCTTCTGAAATTAAGTTTTGTTCATGTTGTTCTCTGTTAAATATGTCCTTCTCAAGCTTAAAATTTCCTGTTATTACATTTAACTTATCTAATTTCCTCCTAGTAGCGGTTAAATATGATTTTCTAACACTATTGTCTTTGTTAAGATTCATATTAAAAATTCAGAATTATACTTGAAAACGGATGTTTTGTTATTGACAGATATTTTCGAGAAATTTAGAAAAACTTGTTATAATACGTATGGGCTGGATAGTTTGCATTATTTCACTACTCCTGATTTGACAGTTATCTGGAAATAACTCAGGTAAAATTGGAATTGATTACTGATGTGAATATGATTATGTTTATTGAAAAAGGAATCAGAGGAGAAATATCACAATGCTCGAACCGATATGGAAAAGCTAACAATAAATATATGAATATAATTAGTATAATGAGTATAATTCCGAAGAAGAATCATCTTATTTAATGTATTTTGATGTTAACAATCTCTATGGTGCAGCAATGTGTCATCCTCTTCCAACAGGGGATTCCACATGGGTATCAGTTGATGATATTTCCGCAGAAAACAATCTCAATATAAGCGATACTAGTGAATTTGGTTATATTTTGGAAGTATATCTTCATTATCCTAAAAGTTTGTTCAATTATCAAAAAGATTTACCTTTGTTTGTATGTAGACAATCTAGCGGGACGTGGGCAGATTATAGAGATAATATTTCTTTGTTCCCCTTGTGTTTAATCCCACAATAGCACATGGTAGTTTGAGTGATTTATTTTTGAATCGCCATTTTGTAGATCTGGTACAAGCGTATACAGAGCTGTCTTTTGACTTAAACGTGCAGTAATGCACAATGCGTAGCCCTCGCACTTATCAACGATCTTTTGTTCGTTGTCTGATAATTCATCTCGGAACTTAACCTTCAGATGGATGATCCGTAGCCAAAGCATTACTGTACAGTAATACTCGAAAGACTCACGGGTCCACTCTTTGTTGAGGTTGGAGTTGGTGATCATCATTTGCTCATATACACGAGCGACCAAATTTGGGTAGTTGGATAAATTTGGTGTTTGCCGGACGTTGATGTTTGCTTCTCGAACGTTCATGTTGAAGTTGAAAAAGCTGTCGGCCGAAGCCGCTTTCTCAACAATTGTGTTGGAAGCTGGTGTTTTAGTGCTTGATTCAAGTCCTTTAGGGGGCTTGGAGGGCATGAGCGGCTTAGCCATTGACTTCGCTGTAGTCTGGTGGGCCGCTGGGGGTTGGGAGTTGGTAGGGTGGGGATTCTCTGCGACGGCTGGGCCTGGACGTGGTTGGAACATATTCCTAGCGTTGGGATTTCGCTGCTTAGAAGGATGTCCTCGGTAGCCTTGGTCTGCCATGTTTGAGAATGCGATATTTATAAGTATTCGTGAGAATATAAATAAATATGTGGGGAGTGTGGTAGTGAAAAGTTTATTATTTTTAGTTTACTTAAAGTAATCTTGAAAATAATGAGTTTCGAACCTCGAGCCTCAAAATTTTGGATTATCATAAAGTAAGTATTCAATAACTGCTTATTGGATACATAATTATCAGTTCTGCTGCGCTCGTGTGGGTTGTAGTATAAATCACAAAATCAATTCTCATATTCAATTTAAGTCAAGTAATTCAGATTTGTGGTAACTGACGAATTCCAACATTTTAATATTTATTCTTCCAGTCACATTTTAATTATTATTCTTACAGTCACATTTTATTTATTGTTCTTATAGTCACTTTTCAATTGTTCGCTAATTTAAGGATCAATTGTAATAATTTAATTCTTTCAGATTAATTTAGATTGTTGTTTAAATTGATATCTCTCCAAGATTTCAATTGTGTTAATAGTGTTTTACAATTTGGGAAGATAACATAGTCAGTTGTGGAATCGCATGGTTATTCCGATTGATTGTGTTACTCGTCCCTTGAACTTAGGCCAGGTTCTGTTGGTTTTTTTGAAATTACAGGGTGAGAACAACTGAGGTGCCTCTCTTCTTCTTCTCGAGACGGTTTTGTGAATCTCCTGGCCGGATCGACATCCAGATCCATCAAATTGTTAAGTTGAACTTGTATTATTTCTCTGAATTTCCATCAACTATAAAACCATCTCGTAGTGCCTGTATTCTTGACTTTGAATTCATTTATTTTTGTAGTTATCACTAAGCAGTTGGCGCTCAGGCAATTCACAAGTCTAGAAACACAGGACACGTTTCACTACGAGCCCTGAGATTAATTACTTTAATTTGAGCTAGTTGGGCCAATAAAAACCGACCCAAAGCGGTCCGTTTCAATATTGCATAAATTTGAGGAACATGGTACAGTGGAAGATTTGGCCCAAAGAGGTCGGCAACGTGTTTTAGACGATGATGAAAAACTGGACATTGCATTAACTCTGCGCAGGAAAATCCTCATGCTTCAACGATTTCATTGATCCAAAATCACGCTGCGTCTAGAAGTACGATTGGAATGTTATTGAAAACAAAAATATCACCCGTATAGAGTACATCTTGTCCAAGAGCTTATAATAGATGATTGTAACAGGCGTTTGAAATTTTGTGAAGAAATGATGAAACGGTGTGACAAGAATAATCAGTTTCAACGGAATATAATCTTTTCGGATGGACCTACTTTTTATTTAAATGGCGTGGTTGACCTCTTGAATTCTGTGATTCCTGTTCATTTGTCATTCATGTTAATGTCATATGTTTTTTATTCTTTCCACTTCAGCAGTGACTTTCATTCAAATAGGATGAGCACATGCAACTTTTCAACTCTTTGAGGGTATCTTTGTTGGAGAAATGTTTATAAGTTTGTTGTATACAAAGTGTTTGCACTCCTGGAAAATTTTTTAGGACATCTTGTAATGACCTGACTAGTAAGTAGACTCAAAAATTGAGAAAAAAATTCAAAGAAATCTTTCATTAATCTAAAAGTATGCACTGATGATGACTCTCTAAGAATCGGAAGCGTTTTGCTATGATTTTATGAATAAAATTTCTATAGGAAATAAAAAATTCTTCCTTATCATTTAATTGGATACGTGCATCCAGCTCTGAAAGTTCAGATAAACGTTATTGGCAAACGAGGTTCAAGTTAAAGAGCTCACCGAAATGAGGCATCATATTCTTGGTTGAATGATAGTTTATCATGGTATTTTTTTCCACTTGTTTTGCGGGTTTCAAAATTTGACCCAATTTTACGAAATTATATTGAACAAGTTGCTGATCAATATCAGAAACGTCATGAGAAAGCAGAAATATCTGAAGGCAAAGGTAATTTAGTTACATTTCTGTCGAAATCTACTTTTATAATATAATAATTATGACTCATTTCAAACCTTATAAATAATGCTGAGATACAATGTGCCAAAATATATTCAATTCAGCTTGACACCACACAAGATATTAATATTGTTCACCAATACTATATCATTGCAAGGACTGCTGTAGTGGATTACTTGAAATTCCCTCCATCATTCAATCTATTGAAGCACTGAAGTCCGAAATTGAAACGTTGAAACGCTGATATTTGCTGTTTCTTCGTTTCCTTTCGCTTGTGCTACTGTTAGATCTACCAATAAACCTTCAAAAGTTCCTCCAAAACTATCAATGCCTTTGATTCCTTGCTTTGCGCTATGGAATTCATTTGCGATGGCAGCCTCCGATTTTCTCGTAAGCAGTTTATTTTTTATGTCCTGAACCAATGCCTCAACTGAGTCGTATGCTTTCTTGACTCTCAGTTTTGCATTTTGGCTCAGCCTAGTTTTTAAAACGAAATTTATTAAAAACACCCTTCCAGAATTATCTAGCATGTCGCTGTATAATTCGATAGCATCGATTAACTGTTTCGTGACGTCATTATTTCCATTCATTACTGGAAGTAACGAGGTCGCGGTGCGTAAATCAAACTTCTCAGACATATTTGACGCTTGAACAACTGAATCAATTAAATTTAATCTTTCGGTTAAACTAGTTTTTATACTTTCAATTAAATTCTCTATTGAACCCGTGTATTTCCTTGCTTCTGAAATTAAGTTTTGTTCATGTTGTTCTCTGTTAAATATGTCCTTCTCAAGCTTAAAATTTCCTGTTATTACATTTAACTTATCTAATTTCCTCCTAGTAGCGGTTAAATATGATTTTCTAACACTATTGTCTTTGTTAAGATTCATATTAAAAATTCAGAATTATACTTGAAAACGGATGTTTTGTTATTGACAGATATTTTCGAGAAATTTAGAAAAACTTGTTATAATACGTATGGGCTGGATAGTTTGCATTATTTCACTACTCCTGATTTGACAGTTATCTGGAAATAACTCAGGTAAAATTGGAATTGATTACTGATGTGAATATGATTATGTTTATTGAAAAAGGAATCAGAGGAGAAATATCACAATGCTCGAACCGATATGGAAAAGCTAACAATAAATATATGAATATAATTAGTATAATGAGTATAATTCCGAAGAAGAATCATCTTATTTAATGTATTTTGATGTTAACAATCTCTATGGTGCAGCAATGTGTCATCCTCTTCCAACAGGGGATTCCACATGGGTATCAGTTGATGATATTTCCGCAGAAAACAATCTCAATATAAGCGATACTAGTGAATTTGGTTATATTTTGGAAGTATATCTTCATTATCCTAAAAGTTTGTTCAATTATCAAAAAGATTTACCTTTGTTTGTATGTAGACAATCTAGCGGGACGTGGGCAGATTATAGAGATAATATTTCTTTGTTCCCCTTGTGTTTAATCCCACAATAGCACATGGTAGTTTGAGTGATTTATTTTTGAATCGCCATTTTGTAGATCTGGTACAAGCGTATACAGAGCTGTCTTTTGACTTAAACGTGCAGTAATGCACAATGCGTAGCCCTCGCACTTATCAACGATCTTTTGTTCGTTGTCTGATAATTCATCTCGGAACTTAACCTTCAGATGGATGATCCGTAGCCAAAGCATTACTGTACAGTAATACTCGAAAGACTCACGGGTCCACTCTTTGTTGAGGTTGGAGTTGGTGATCATCATTTGCTCATATACACGAGCGACCAAATTTGGGTAGTTGGATAAATTTGGTGTTTGCCGGACGTTGATGTTTGCTTCTCGAACGTTCATGTTGAAGTTGAAAAAGCTGTCGGCCGAAGCCGCTTTCTCAACAATTGTGTTGGAAGCTGGTGTTTTAGTGCTTGATTCAAGTCCTTTAGGGGGCTTGGAGGGCATGAGCGGCTTAGCCATTGACTTCGCTGTAGTCTGGTGGGCCGCTGGGGGTTGGGAGTTGGTAGGGTGGGGATTCTCTGCGACGGCTGGGCCTGGACGTGGTTGGAACATATTCCTAGCGTTGGGATTTCGCTGCTTAGAAGGATGTCCTCGGTAGCCTTGGTCTGCCATGTTTGAGAATGCGATATTTATAAGTATTCGTGAGAATATAAATAAATATGTGGGGAGTGTGGTAGTGAAAAGTTTATTATTTTTAGTTTACTTAAAGTAATCTTGAAAATAATGAGTTTCGAACCTCGAGCCTCAAAATTTTGGATTATCATAAAGTAAGTATTCAATAACTGCTTATTGGATACATAATTATCAGTTCTGCTGCGCTCGTGTGGGTTGTAGTATAAATCACAAAATCAATTCTCATATTCAATTTAAGTCAAGTAATTCAGATTTGTGGTAACTGACGAATTCCAACATTTTAATATTTATTCTTCCAGTCACATTTTAATTATTATTCTTACAGTCACATTTTATTTATTGTTCTTATAGTCACTTTTCAATTGTTCGCTAATTTAAGGATCAATTGTAATAATTTAATTCTTTCAGATTAATTTAGATTGTTGTTTAAATTGATATCTCTCCAAGATTTCAATTGTGTTAATAGTGTTTTACAATTTGGGAAGATAACATAGTCAGTTGTGGAATCGCATGGTTATTCCGATTGATTGTGTTACTCGTCCCTTGAACTTAGGCCAGGTTCTGTTGGTTTTTTTGAAATTACAGGGTGAGAACAACTGAGGTGCCTCTCTTCTTCTTCTCGAGACGGTTTTGTGAATCTCCTGGCCGGATCGACATCCAGATCCATCAAATTGTTAAGTTGAACTTGTATTATTTCTCTGAATTTCCATCAACTATAAAACCATCTCGTAGTGCCTGTATTCTTGACTTTGAATTCATTTATTTTTGTAGTTATCACTAAGCAGTTGGCGCTCAGGCAATTCACAAGTCTAGAAACACAGGACACGTTTCACTACGAGCCCTGAGATTAATTACTTTAATTTGAGCTAGTTGGGCCAATAAAAACCGACCCAAAGCGGTCCGTTTCAATATTGCATAAATTTGAGGAACATGGTACAGTGGAAGATTTGGCCCAAAGAGGTCGGCAACGTGTTTTAGACGATGATGAAAAACTGGACATTGCATTAACTCTGCGCAGGAAAATCCTCATGCTTCAACGATTTCATTGATCCAAAATCACGCTGCGTCTAGAAGTACGATTGGAATGTTATTGAAAACAAAAATATCACCCGTATAGAGTACATCTTGTCCAAGAGCTTATAATAGATGATTGTAACAGGCGTTTGAAATTTTGTGAAGAAATGATGAAACGGTGTGACAAGAATAATCAGTTTCAACGGAATATAATCTTTTCGGATGGACCTACTTTTTATTTAAATGGCGTGGTTGACCTCTTGAATTCTGTGATTCCTGTTCATTTGTCATTCATGTTAATGTCATATGTTTTTTATTCTTTCCACTTCAGCAGTGACTTTCATTCAAATAGGATGAGCACATGCAACTTTTCAACTCTTTGAGGGTATCTTTGTTGGAGAAATGTTTATAAGTTTGTTGTATACAAAGTGTTTGCACTCCTGGAAAATTTTTTAGGACATCTTGTAATGACCTGACTAGTAAGTAGACTCAAAAATTGAGAAAAAAATTCAAAGAAATCTTTCATTAATCTAAAAGTATGCACTGATGATGACTCTCTAAGAATCGGAAGCGTTTTGCTATGATTTTATGAATAAAATTTCTATAGGAAATAAAAAATTCTTCCTTATCATTTAATTGGATACGTGCATCCAGCTCTGAAAGTTCAGATAAACGTTATTGGCAAACGAGGTTCAAGTTAAAGAGCTCACCGAAATGAGGCATCATATTCTTGGTTGAATGATAGTTTATCATGGTATTTTTTTCCACTTGTTTTGCGGGTTTCAAAATTTGACCCAATTTTACGAAATTATATTGAACAAGTTGCTGATCAATATCAGAAACGTCATGAGAAAGCAGAAATATCTGAAGGCAAAGGTAATTTAGTTACATTTCTGTCGAAATCTACTTTTATAATATAATAATTATGACTCATTTCAAACCTTATAAATAATGCTGAGATACAATGTGCCAAAATATATTCAATTCAGCTTGACACCACACAAGATATTAATATTGTTCACCAATACTATATCATTGCAAGGACTGCTGTAGTGGATTACTTGAAATTCCCTCCATCATTCAATCTATTGAAGCACTGAAGTCCGAAATTGAAACGTTGAAGCATCACAAGCCCGAACCCGCAAATCTATCTTCGCAGGAGACAGTTATCAACTTCAACGAGATAATTGCAGAAATGACTGAACGCGAAACTCGGAAAAAGAATGTAATGAAATTTGGCTTGCCTGAATCAGATAATACAGTTAGAACTACTGCCTCCGAAATATTAACCGCTGCCGATCGTGATGCAGACCAGCAAGGTAATTCTAATATAAAAGTATTTAGGGTAGGACACCTGAACGTGAACGCTAATGCACCTAGACCTCTAAAAATAATTCTGCAATCGCCGGAAGATGCAATGTCAATTATTCGCAAAGCTAAAATCGCAAAGGGGATAGCTAAGTTCAGAAACCTTAGTATCACATCGGACAAAACCCCGCACCAAGTCAAGCAATACAAAGCGGTAAAACAAGAGTTAACTAACCGACTAGCTAGAGGTGAGCAAAATATAAGGATCAAATACATAAATGGTGAACCTAAAATAACAAAAAACCGCTAACTTTGTCTAACCAGGAGCAACACACACACTTCCACAGCTATTATCAGAACACCCGAGGCTTAAATACCAAAACTTAAATATGTTATGAAGCCGCATCAGCTGCTGAACACCATCTCATAGGTATCTCTGAGACCTGGTTACAATCCAACATAAACAACTCCGAACTATTTGGTGAGCAATATCAAGTTTTTAGATCAGATAGAAAGCTCAATGCCAACTCAGTATCAAGAGGCGGTGGTGTATTATTAGCAGTTAGAAACGACTGTGGTGTTACGGAAATAAACTTATCGGATCACCGCCAACAGTTCATTAATATCGATATTGTCGGTTGTAAAATATCATATAATCACTACATCCTATTTGTGTTTGTTGTATACATACCACCAACTGCTAATAACTTACATGTACAAAATCTATTTGAAACGTTAGAATCACTTGAATTACTATATGATCAAAATATACTAACATTTGGTGATTTGAACCAACCTCTTTTTATAAATAAGGCATCAGTGGATAGAAATCTCAACTTGCAAAACCTCCAACAATTTATCAATTTCTATGACCTGAAACAACACAACAATGTGCTCAATAAATCAGATCGACTTCTAGATCTCGTACTATCAAACAATTATGGTTGTAATGTCATTCATGATGACCTACCATTCATCCCCGAAGATGATTATCATCCAGCTTTGAATATTTCTCTAGTATTTAAGAAACAGGAAAGTGGAATTCCGTATGATGGCAGAGCGTTTTTTTTTAATTTTCGTAAAGCAAATTTCCCACTACTCTATTCATTGCTTATGAATACAGATTGGTCAGTTATTGAAAACTGTACTGAAGTAAACTTAGCAGTAGACACTTTTTATGCAATAATTTATTCAATAATGGACCAATGTGTTCCTTGTACACTCAATTTTACCAGTAAGTATCCACTCTGGTTCAACAAAAATATCATAAATGAGATCAAACATAAAGAAAGGTTATTTCAAGGTTTAAAATCCAACTATTCAGAAACTACACATGATCAATTCAGAATTTTTCGTAGGTCAATAAAAACCCAGATATCACAAGCCTACAGGGAGTACAAACAGAAAGCTGAAAACTCGATCAAAACTGATCCCTCCACATTTTGGACCTATATGCATAGTAAAAAAGGCACCTCAAGAATTCCGAATGTTTTATCCTTAAATGATAGAGAACTAACGAACCCGACTTCAATAGTGAACGCTTTTGCTGAATTCTTTGCAAGTGTGTATGTTTACTCTGACAGTAATAATTCCAACATCTTTAAAAAAACAACAAATTTTCCTGAAAAATCTTGTCTTCCGGATGGATTCCGCGTCACAATAGCTCGACTTGATGCCGACGTTTCGCCAACCATTACAGGTGGCATCTTCAGGGCAGGCTTGAGGCTTGAACTGAAACAGTTTCAACCAACCTAAAATTTTTAATATAGTATGTGATAACGTAAAAAAATAATAAAATTGCGAGTACCTGAAAAAGTATTAAAACGTCTAGTGAAAACGCGAACTTTTATTAGAATTAGGCAGTTAAATTATAATATAAGAAATGTATTAGCAGCTAGAAAAGAAAAAAGAAAAATGAAGAAAATTGTATTGTCTAATAATGGAAAGAAATAAGTGGTTAATTATACATATGTTAACTAATTCATATTTTGTTTTTGGTTTTATAATAAATAGAATAAAAAATTGTATTTATTTTACCTTTATCTTGAAAAATGACAAAATATATGTATCTTCTATCATAAGAGAAAAATAATATGAAAAATTAAAAGTTAAATTAAAAAACTCTACAACTTATAGTTCTATAGTCGAAGAATAACGTCAAAAGCATAGAAGAAATATTATTTTACGTGAAACGGGGATGCAACCTTTCACCGATGACAGGAAAGCTTTGATTGGAGGAGCTAGGTGACGTCACCTAGCGCGAGAAACGAAGGAAGGGAGGCTCCGGCAGACCTGTATACTTTGACTACGCTTTTTAATTGCACTGTCACGTGGAAAAAACGTGTGCGAAACTGCGAAATAGTTGTCAAATGCTTGAGCGAATTGTAAATAGGCTGTAGTGGCAACTCAACTGACGGAGCATCGAATATGCAAGGCCCAGTAAAAAGGGTCACGTCATGTTTGTTGAAAACATTACCCAGGCCAGATTCATGTTTGGTGATATGCACACGTATTACATTTAGTGATAGGAGATGTGACACAACTGGCACTACCTGTTATTTCTCTGTTTGTTCTGATTAATAAAACGGAATTATTCTCAGAGAATCTTATTTACGAATGAACATATGGAAAGACATATGTCGCTCACTCCTTTCAAGATTGTCATAATATCAAAAAATGGAGATTTTTAGTTATGCTGTTGGCCGCTAGAACCCAGAAGTGTCCATTCTGCATTATACAATATTTCAGCAGTGTTATTTTCAAGAGGGTCACGAGTTAGTTGTAGAGGTGGGCTAAACCGGTCGCTCCGCCGTTTGTTGGATGTCGGCCCATCACTGTTCAATTGAAGAGTGGAAGTAACAAAGGTGCTAAGTGCCATAATTTCCTAAATTGATATATTGCCGTAGAACGGTGTTGAACGACATGCTTTCTGACCTGACAAAGGCGGTAAGTGCCATGAGTAATATTATGCTTCCTACAACAATAATTAGATGGAACCACCGGTAAACGACAAAGGTTATTTGTCATCAAAGGGGGCAAGTGCCAGAGTGAATCAGCTGTCTTGTTGAATTATTTACGCCTGTGCGTAGTAACTGTTCAAACGTTAGTTGATCGTGAACATATATGAATAATTACTCAATTTGGGGAAGTTGTTGTACAATATGAGTGAACTGGACAAGAAACGTAGAAAAAGTGGAAGTGGTCGTTATGGCTCTGAGCAAAAGTGTCTGAAAGAGGCTGGCAAAGCTTATAAAATACGAAAACTTAAGAATGTGGCAGAGAAAGCATTGCCGCCTGAACAGGTTTGTTCTTGTGTAATGTACTTAAAATTATATTATTATTCACGTATTATATTACATTTTTAGATAACCTGTAAATGCAAATTGTCTTGCAAGGATCTCGAATACCCATGGCGTAAACGTTTGTTTGAAAAATTCTATAACCAAAACGCAAAAAGCCAGGGGACCTATCTAATGAATCTTATCCATCTAGGACATATAAAGAGGCGTAGACATGGTACTTATGAGGATCCAGTGAACAGCAAACGCCAGGTAACAATAGGCTACACCATTCCAACAGAAAGTGGAAATTTTGTTGCAGTTTGTAAGTCAACCTTTATAAATACCTTTGCAGTGACAAGAAAAAAAGTGGATGTTCTTGTCGCTAAAAAGAAAGCGGGCGAAACGTTTTACTCTGATAAAAGAACGTGTCATAAAAAGTCAAAATTTTCCGAGAATGATCGAGAAGCCATAAGGACCCATATAAATTTAATACCAAGAGACGTTGATCATTATACAAGAACAAAATCTGATAAAGAATATCTAAACCCAGATTTAAATGTTAACAGATTATTTAGGGCTTTTCAAAAACGTAATCCTGGAACTGCAGTAACTTACAAGTTCTACCGGCCTGTTTTCAAAAAGGACTTTCCAAAACTTTCATTTCGCCGACCAAGAATGGACACTTGCCATACCTGTGATCGACTAGATTGTGAAGTTCGTGCAAATATCGGAACAAGTGCGGCAGCCAAAGCAGAACTGGAACTTCATCAAAGAAGAGCTGAGAGAGCTAGGGATCTTCTGAAAAAGGATACATGCGATTCTGTACTTCCGGGAAGTCAGGTCTGTTGCTTATCCATTGACCTTGAACAGGTTATGTTTGTTCCCACGCTGGTACATTCTGATATGTTTTACTTGTCGCAACTTTCCTGTTACAATTTGGGAATCCATGTAGGTGACACAAATAACGCTTACATGTTTTTATGGCATGAAGGTGTGGCGGGACGTGGTGCAAATGAGATTGCCTCCTGTCTGCTCCGCTTGTTAAATAGCGGATTTACTGATAAACGATCTATAAGCCTTTGGTGTGACAACTGCGGGGGACAAAACAAAAACAAATATATTTTGTTTGTTCTAATATTCTTGGTAGCTCATGGTCTTTACGATTCAATACAGATCAAATTTCTTACCAGCGGGCACAGTTTTATGCCCTGTGACAGGGATTTTGCGTTAATAGAAAAACGCAAAAGAGTTATGAAAGCCTTTATACCAGACGATCTGGTGAATGTTATTCAGTCAGCAAGATACAACCCACCATTCGAGGTGATCAAAATGACTGACTTTGGGTTTTGGGACATAAAAGGACCTGCGGACCTACTTCTGAATACTAAAAAGCTCAAAATCAGCAAAGCAGTCATCATACGGATTGAAAAAGATAATCCCATAAACGTAAAAACAAAAACTGCATTTTCTGAAATACAACAATATACTGAAACCAATATTCTGAAGAAAGGGAAAACTATGAGCGATTTGATGAAGGTTGAACTACTTGGACTCCCACCAGCAAACAAAATATCTGAAAACAAGAAAAAAAGTCTTCGCTCTATGTTGCCCTATCTGAGTAATCCACTCCACAAAGATTTTTACAAGGAACTACTAGACATTCCAATGGATTAGCAACGATTTGTGATGTTATTTTGTTAAAAGCATGTATTGTGACACCACCTTCTTTTGTCATAGAGAAATATATTGATTGATAAGCATAATTTTTATTATTATTGATAACAATATCAGTTTGACTATTGCCTTTATCCTAATTTTCAATGTTAAGAAACTCTAAATTATATCAGCAATACGTTCCGATCCTATTTTGTTAAAAAAATATTTTGTGGCACTTACCCCGTTTCTATTCTTTTTTAAAGAAATTATTTTTATTTTCAGCTGTGTTCCATAACTTATATTGGTGTAAGTTAGAAATGGTTTTCCGTTAACCTCTAACACGATTTTTATAATGCGAATAAACCAAAAAAACATATATTGTCCTTTTTATCACTTCTTTCTTGAATATCTCGAGACTTTATTTTTGGCACTTAGCACCTTTGTTACTTCCACTCTTCAATTTATTATTCACTTAGGCCCGGTACTACTACTTCTACTTTCATATAGATTTCCGCTATCTGGCAAATAACAATTTGTCAGATAATTAAATCAGCATTTGCAATCTGGAGGATAACTTATTTAGGTACTTTCAGGTAAAGATATCCGACAAATAACAATTCAATGATAGTAGCGGTAGACAGTGTCATACGTGAGTACTGCCAACCGAAAGTTATAAAATAAAGAGTATAGGCATCTCAGAAATTCTATCTGTTAGACTGAAATAGGACACAATCTTAACCTTATTCTTTACGACGAACGTTAAATAAAGTGGTCAATGAAATTATTGTTTTATATCTTATAGTTTATAGTACTTTATGCATTTTTTGAACAATTGAAGGCGAGATTATACTTGTGTGAGTTGTCTAAGCATGTCGATGTCGATGGAAAAGAAGAAACGGGTTCGAGCAGCTAATTTCACTGCTGAAGAGGTCCGTTTGTTAATCCGTTTGGCCTTAAAAGAAAAATACGTTCTGGAAAACAAACAAACGGACCCAGAAGTTTGGAAGCTTAAAACTAAAACGTGGGAAAAAATTGCAGAGCTTTTTAATGCATCTTCAAGTATTTTTTTGTGGAATTTGAATACATCAATCGTCCTACAATCATTGTTTTTTTAATACACCGCCGATATAGGTACCAAACTATTTTAAATATTTGAAATGTTATTTTAGGACAAACATATAGATCGACGGAAACATTAAAACTAAAGTACGATGGCATAAGAAAAGAATTAAAGAAAAAAGTCAATAGGAATAAGGCAGAAACTATGAAAACTGATGGCGGAAACCCTGATTACATCGTATAGATGGACCTGAGAAGGAATTACTGGAAGTTCTCAGTTTTTCGGTACATGGTTTACCTTCAGCCATTGACTCTGACAGTGCCCTTCCCCAAACTAGTAAGTATTATAGTGACAAACTGAAAAATTATTAATATTACACAATCCATTAATGAAACAAATACTTTCTTAACATTATAATAATCTTTTCCCTTTTAGCAGTCAGTGGTGAAAAAAATGTTTTAGAGGACATACGAATAATTACCGAGGAGGAAATTGAATCGTATGACCTGCAGCCTGTGGTAAATTAAATAATTAGGCTTACATATTATGTTCCAAAGCACTTTAAGTAAATTTAAGTTCAAAAATAAACCACTTTTAATAATAACATGAAAACGCTACCTACTATAGTTTCAAGAGCGAGGAGAGGAATAAAAAGATTGATAATCTATTATAGCTGAGGGAAGAATTAGTGTGACGGCAGTTACACCACTTGAAACAAGAAGCGTGCTCAAGAAAAACATGAGAAGGAAATGAAGCTGCTGGAACTAGAGATTAATATTAAAGAAAACATTTTATAATTTTATGTTGTGGTACATGTTTTATTAAATATACATAAAAATTTAAGTATTCTAATTATTGTTTCGATCATTTAATAAGTTTTTAAAATAATTTATGAAAGTTACATGAGCACCGTGATCTTCATTTATCTCTTCATGAATATCATTTTCATGGAAGTCCTCAAAAGTATCTTCTATTTCAAAAATTTCTTCATTTTGTTCAATTGCTACATTATGTAAGATGGCACAAGCTCCAATAATCATTTGAGCTAATTCCTGTTTACATCTTATTCCTACTGATAATATCGGGAATCTCCTCTTCCATATTCCGAACAGACGTTCTATAGCATTTCTTGTTCTAATTTGTGCTTCATTATACAAAGTCTGTGCAACATTTTGAGGGTTATCTAATGGGGTGAGGATATAAGGTTTAACTGAATACCCTCGATCAGCAACTAAGACACCATTTCCCATTTCCTGGTTCCTAGTCTCATTTTCAAAGCAGAATTTTCAAAGATGTGACTATCATTTGCAGAGTCAGGCCAACGACTTACCAAATCAATATTTTTATTTGTGCATTGCAAACGACCTGACAATTCAAAGAAAAAAGTCTTTTCGACAACGATATACCTCTGCATTTCTCCCCCAGGAGACTGAATCTTTATATGGGTACAATCTATTGCTCCTATAACTGGGAAAATGAGATATATTATAGAAATATCTTTTTCCTGCTTCTTGCTCTTGTGTTCGTGGGAGGTAAATGTATTGAGGAAATAGGTTACAAATAACAATAATTCCTTGCTTAATTATCCGTCCTGCTGTAGTTTTGTGAACTCCTACAAAGTCTCCCATGGATATATAAAAATCTCCAGTGGCCAGAACCCTCAGTGTGAGTAGTAGTTTATCTATTGTAGTAACAGCACGATTTAAATTCCTGAAATCGAGATATTAATAATGTGTATAATAGATACTAGCACCTATGTACCATTAAGTTCGATTTTGAAGATGTCTTTCAATTTGTTGTAAAATTAATGCAACTGTAGCTTTTGAAAGACGAAATCTATTGAAGAATTCACTATCATTCCAATTGGTAAAGTGGTCATTTCTTGGCCTTATATCATACCCTCGTTCAGGAAATATATCATCAATCAGCTCAATGTCAGGATCGTTCAGAAGCTCTAAATCCTCAAATATGTCCATTCTGAAATCTAGTCAAATATAAAGAATTTATTTATTATTGCGCAATTCAAATTATTCGCATGTTTTAATATGCTCCATTAACATTTATATCAACATACCTGCCAAAAACTACTGCAGATATCTTCCGTAACAAGCACAAAACAAACCACCAAACGTGAAAAGTGAATAAAAGTACAAACAAAAATAATATACAACAGACGTGCGCTAGTTACTTTATCTGTCAGATAAATCCCTATTTATGAATATGAACTACGAATAAATTATCCGGACGATAAGGGTAATTTATCTGAGGGACAACACTATCCGTTAGTGAAAAGATATCATTTTTACTTATCCTGTAGGTAAGATTTATTCTGCAGAATAGATTTGACTATTTGTATGTAAAAGTACCGGGCCTTCAGCAGATGCGTATTATTCTCGGTTTAGTTGTTTTAATTTATGAATTTATTGTTATTGTTTAGGCTTCAGACGTCCAGACGACTCATACATTTGAAGTGTTGTTAAATCTCCAATAATTTATTAAATGGAATTAAAATATTACAGGTAAGAACTGAATATGTACAAAACTAGAAGTTTTATTTGGTACTATTTTGAGAAAATTTCGCCTATAAAAGCAAAATGTAATTTTTGTTCAACTTATTTTTCTATAAAAGGTGGGTGGTTCAACTGCTAACTTGATACGTCATATTAAAAATAAACATTCTTCAGTAAATTTAAATCAGGGCAGTACCAGGACATTAATTAACATTGATCGTGAGAATGAAGATGTCGATGTCACCTACGATGTTGATGCACAAGAATTAATAAAAACTGTAACTTAGTAGTAGTAGTCAAAGGAGTCAAAGATCCAGAAACACAATGGCTATGGATAGCGCTAGCACAAGCAATTCCAACCATACAAACATCCAAATCGCATTGATGATACTCAATTCACAAGGAGGCCTATCTCACAAAGTAGGAAACATAAAATAAATATGCAGTTGCTGAAAATGATAGCGTCAGAATATCGCTCTCCAAAATTGTTGAAAATAGGTGTTTCCAAGATTTACTAAATATACTCCCTGTTACACATTACCCACTAGGAAAATTATAAATATAACGGCCTCGATGTGGTTGCACATTCAAGCAACTTTCCTGTTATACATAAACCTTAAACCTAATTGTTCAATCAGCTGTGAAGGAAATTGAACAGGTGCAATCAAAAGACCTCTCAGCAACTGCTAAATTAAAATTAAAATAAATACAAATTGCATACTAGGAATTAACATCAAAGCAAGACGTTATAACAAGGTGGAATTCTACCTATGAGATGTTTGCACGAATTTTTGGAATAAAGTAACCACCACTAATCACACGATAGCACTTTTGGAGAATTTTGATCATGACCTATTAACTAACACTGATTGGAAAATAGTTGCCAATGCCTGCATAGCTTTAGAATGTTTCAAGACAGTTACAGTGGAAATAAGCGAGGAAGAAAAAGTAACAATATCCAAATTATTAGTATTAAACAAGACAATGTTGCAGCATTGTCAAAGCCTCCGAAATGAAGTTGATCAGCCGTTACAGAGTGAAAATTTTGCAGAGGTATTCGTAACTCAAACAGAAAGACGTTTTTATGAATATTGAAGATAATTTAATGCTTGCAGAGGCTAAATTTTTTGATTCTCGGTTTGAAAGTACGGAGTTTTCAAATGAACTCCTATAGCTATAGCGGATACTCCTGGAGCAGACAAAAGTGAAAGGAAGTATTATAAAAGTAAATAGATACACAGAAGACACTTTTGAGCAGAAATGGAAATTCATTTCTGTTGTGGTGCAGAAGGTAATCTCTATATCCACGTTTATTTCATGTAATAAAAAGGAAATTGTGCATTGTAGCCACTTCGGTGCAAGGGGAACGAATTTTCTACAAAGGAGGTCTAACAAATATAGAAAAACACTAAAGATTAAGTTCAAATAAAGTGTCAGAACTTTTGTTTACAAATTTTAATGCAAGACACGTAAATATTCAATTTTTTTTGTATTCGGCTCTTTGTTATTCCATTTTGTTTTTGTTTTCTATCGTACAGAAATATGAGTTAAAGTCATTTGAAGAACAAAATGGCCAAGGATTAACCTATAATTATGCTCAACAACAATTACATTTTATTAGGAGGTCGGCAAACGCTACTTCATCCACAGCTCTTCCAATGGTATCGTCTGCATCGAGTGGTCTATATTCAACAACGAAGAATAGTCCGATAGAATCACAAATATATATATATATATATATATATATATATATATATATATATATATATATATATATATATATATATATATATATATATAAGGTGTGAAGGTTGGACGACTGTCTAAGTTAAAAAAATAAATTTAGTTCTTGGTATGAGTGATTAAAACAAGTCATACTTCACTACGAACAACTAATCTTAAAAAACTTTTCCAACTTTTCATTAACAGTGGCTACCCACAAAAACTAGTTTATAAACTTATTTTCAGTAGGTCTTCCATCGATATTGATCAACCTAATAATACAATTAATAATCCAACTAATAACAATCTGCAACAAACTTTTTATCTCACATTACCACACATTGAATCTCTCAACTATAAATTTAACAAATTACTCTCCAAGATTCCTAATATCAAAATTGCTTACAAAAACCAAATCGTATTAAATAATATTTTTTCAAAATTCAAAGAAAAAGATCCTCTATTAGACAACTCAAATTTAGTTTACTGTATCCCTTGTTCTCAATGTGAAAAAAAGTACATTGGCCAAACCAAAAGGAAATTGAAAGACAGAATAAGCTCCGACAAAAGCGATATCAGAAATTTAAAAAAAACTTGTTCATTAGCTAATCACACCATCTCTTTTGACCATTACCCAGATTATGATAATGTGACTATCTTGAAACATGAATCCAATTTAAAAAAGAGAACTTTTCTCGAAATGACACACATTTTCAAAGAACCTAATTCAATAAATTCCAGAACCGACATTCACAATCTTAACATAATCTATTCTTATTTACTAAGTCGCCCTCCTTATGAGACAGACCAAAATTCATTTCAATAAATATCAAGTTGGTACCCTTGAGTAGTTAGTGTTTTTATTTTTCATCTCATTTTATCTTGGCAACAAAGTCGCTAGTAATCTATTATGCACGTCAACTTCAATTAATTCAATGACATATGTCATTCACACACATCATTTCTTCCTGAATCCTACATGACCTCTATACGAGCCCAGGTGAAATTTTAAACTGTTTTACACTTATTTTAATCTATCTTGATCATTTTTAATCAAATTTTAACTGTAACAGTATTATACCAAAAGTGTTGTCTTCTGTGACATGTTATTCTATAAATTACGGCGAGTAAAAGGGATTTCAGACCTCACTTTCGTAAGTACACATGCTGAAATGTTTTTTCAAACCAAATATTGTTCATTTTTAATTCATTGTAGAGTTCCTGATGAAGAGGCAATAAATGACTCGAAAGCTTGGATAGAAAAAAGAGTTCACTTTATTTTCCATCCCCTTGTTGACTGCATACCTGAATTTAAAGAGATTCTTATATATATATATATATATATATATATATATATATATATATATATATATATATATATATATATATATATATATATATATATATATATATATATATATATATATATATATATATATAATTATTACAATCACCAAGCATACCAACCATGAATGATGATAAAAGCTCTTCTAACTTTCAGGTTTTGCAGGACTGTTTCCGCAACTTTGAATAAAATATATACTTATTTAATATTCAAACTAGTATTAGTTTTGTACTATTTAGAATTTTTTTTAGAGTTTTCGTTTCTAAATAAAGGTTTTGTAGAGTTTTTTCTCCACCTCTCTTTTTAGTCTACACATGTACTGTTTTAATATCCTAGTAACATTGTAACACATTTTTAGTAAACTCTATTTCAAACCACTTTTTTATGTGGACGAGTGAGACGAATGAGCGAGATAGACTGTATTCCGTCGCCATCCGCGTCTATCTCGTTTTCGTCTTTTGTCTATTATTAACATTAAGTAGGAACCAGTAGAAACAATAAGTTGAAGCATTGATGAAATTTGACATCATCTTCTAGCAGTTCCTTATATAAAGTCACATATTCTCCTTCGGTGTCCCTTTTTCCACGCATCATGGATCCATTTTCGTCTTTTTGTTTGGTTTACTTGCACTTCTTCCTCTTCATCCAAACATATACTTATTATTGCTAATTGTTCATGCGAGAAGCCTGCCATCTTTTTAACAGATAATGGGAGACTGGTTTCGGGTGTGTATGAACAAACATGACGGTTCAGTCAAAAAACTTCTGTGACGGGACTGTATCGGTTCGGCGCCGGAACTGTGTGTGACGAGACTGTGTATGAATCGAACTTTAGTAGACTCTGTTGCAAATTTGATTTGTGCGTAGAGTGAAAAGGCAATATAACATCAAAATAAATGATGGAAAAAGTAGAAAGATCTCGAAAACCAAATTTCTCGAAAGTTGAAAGCGTGTATGCATGTATGGCAAAATACGAAAATATTATTGAATGTAGAAAAACAAATGGCTCAACTTGGAATGAAAAAAATTCAGCTTGGGATAATGTTGTGGTGGATTTCAACTCACAATCTCCAACCAGAATAGCGATTCATCAAGCCAAGTAGCTTGATATTTTAACAAACTACTTGAGTTGACTTGAAAATCAAGCTCGTGACAATTTACATACTTGACTTGACTTGATTTGAGATATTTATTACTTGACTTTAAATCAAGCTACTTGATAACACTTGATCTTGATCCGCACGTGTCGCACGGCGTATATTTCTGCAAGCTCGCTCGCGCTTAGACAAAATACGGGGGTTCCCCGAGCTCCGAGCTGACTGCATCAATCGCGCAGTCTTGCTTATTATGCATACACACGCCCTAGGTGAATGGTAGTTTTGTCCAAGTGTGTGACTTGTTATGTTGCTACATCACAAAATTACATAAGTGTTTAAACCTGTGCCCTGCAGAAGAAAAAATTAGTAATTCATCGGAAATAATGGAATCAGAGACCAGCGAATCAGAATATGTGTTAGAGGAAAATACTTCTCGATCCGAAGATCGTGAACTTGTGCAAGAGTCGGCACACAAAAAAACTAAGACTATGGAAAGAAAAAAAGTCACAGATTATTTCACCGTTGAACAAGATCCGAAGAGTACGAAAAAGACTGATAAGCAAGGGAAGTGCACGCTTTGCACAACGAAACCCACCGTACTAAAAATGAAAAATTGTGCATCTGCATTAAAAAGGCATTTGCAATCCAAACATACTAAAATCTATGAACAAACTTTTGGGAAATTAGAACATTCGACTTCCTGTGCAAGTTCCTCTGCAAGCACCAATACCAATAAGGAAAATGCGATTTTAAGTTGGCTAAGTGGTAGTGGCACTGGCAGTAATACAAATGAAAGGGTAAGTTATTTTCTATTATCTATTATCTTCAAAAGAAGGCATAGAAAATATTGAATATATTAAGATTGCATAGACTGCGTTGTTGCTTAGTGCTTACTGCTTATATGCCACTGTGTAGCGGAATTTGCAAACAAAAAATGCAAATCCCTCAATAATCAGCTCTCACCCAGGTTATCGCTGAACGCTGAAATAGGGATTCACAGAATAGTATATATGTATATTACACAATTAGTGTAGAAGGTGATATATTTCACACGAGTGGGAATGTTGTTGAACGTGGCGATAGCCGAGTGAGAAAATCTCACGAGTGTAAGAAAGTCACTTTCTTACTAGTGGTGTACAGTTCTCGTCAAATAACTTGGCACCTGTATGAAATAATATCGGCACATTATAAATTGTCTATCTTCTTCTAATACTCATGATTTAGATAAAGAAACATTGTAACGTACAATTTCTAAGAAAACCACATACGTCAATGGCATTGTCATGATCTAGAAAGAGACAAAACATCCCCGTCCTATCGTATGTGAATCACGTTATTTTTGTCAAGTTGCAGGCCTGTCTTGTCTTTTGTCTTGTCAATTGTCAAATCTTATGTCTGACTGACACCTGACTCCTGTTATCGCGAATCTAAGTGTGAACAATTTCAATTTATCATTTGCTTCCCTTATTCTTTGCAAAATCTGTTCTTATAAGAACTAAAATTTGAGATGTCACACAATAAAGTTCTTTATCGACAAGCGCGTGAGTCATCAGTTCACTTATTGAATATTTCGAACGAGAAAAACACAACGGAGGCCCTTTAACACCAATTTCGTCAGTTCGAGAGGTATATTATTACACACAAATACATTACGATCATCTAATTCTAAAATACGATTTTCCAGAGGGTAGCAGAGGCATTCCATATTTCTGTAAGGACTGTTACCAGAATTAAACATGAAAAGGTCACTCAGCCAATATTGGAATCTCCAGGCAAGAAACGTACGTCTAGAAGGAAGAAGACAGAAAACTCACCAGAGACAACGAAAATGGAAATAAGAAATTCTTTGTATGAGATGTATTCTCAACGTAAGTTCAAGTTAATGCTTTCTCCTACTGTGTGCACAGTAATAATTTGAAAAAACGTATAGAATACTGAACTGAAACAGAAATTTAAATGATCTACAAAGGTCAATTGCTTAGGTACAATTATTGTTTTCATCAGTTGATAGCTCGCTTTGATAACGTCCCTGTGTGTTATAAACAATTAAACTTGCAGTTCATGTAAATTTGAATTTGTGTTTGATTTCAATATGGTACATCGTTTTTGAAATGAATTTACATCAAGTAAACCCTGAATCTATAGATTGATAATTTTACTATTTATAGGTAAACATGTGACCACAGCTTTGCTCAATAAAGAAATCAAACGTAAAGCTATTGAAATAAGTGACTCCAGCCTCGGACGTGTTCTGCATTCAATTGGTTTTAAGTATCAAAAAGATAACCCTAGAAGAGCTCTAATGGAAAGAAATAACATTGTATGTTTAAGACAGCAATTTTTAAGAAAATACGTGAAAAATGTATCTTCACCTTTGCGAAGAGATGTAATCTTTTTGAACAAAACTTTCAAAAGGAACTTGGCAAGATAGCAGTATTAAAAGTGTGCGAAAAACTCAATTTCAAGGAAGACGATACATTGTCCTACATGCTGGAGGTAGTAACGGTTTCATAAATGATGCCTCGCTAACATTCACTACTAAATCACAAAGTGCTGATTATCATGGTGGGGAAAAACTCATACCTAATTTAGAAGAGCCTTCTTTAATTGTGATGGACAATGCCCCATACCATTCGATGTTGGTTGAAAAAAACCCATCAAGTGCTTGGACTAAAAATAAAATAACGGAATGGCTCGATGCACACAACATACATTGGGAAACGAACATGTTCAAACCTGAACTACTACTGTTATCAAAACAAAATGTTCAAGAAAAGAATTCAATGCTATTGAACTCATATGGGCTAAAAATGAAGCTTTTTATAATATCCATATCAATAATAGTGAAGGAAAATCAGTGGAAGATGTTTGGTATGATGCACTATCTTCTTGCACACCAAATATGTGGGAAAATTGGGTAAGGCACACTGAAAATTTAATTAAAAAATGGTATGAAAGGGAAGTACATATTGATGATTTCTCATAGATAATTATCAATCTTGAACATGACAGCTCCAGCTCCCATGAAAGTGCATCTAATTGACCTAGATGGAGTTATTATTTAAAATTAAGTTATATTCCTTTGTACATCATAAGTCGATGAATTATTATTTTGTTCATTCTGGTGGTGTTTTAATTTCATAGTTATGAAAGTGTGTGCCTTATTACTTACCTAGAAATTTTATTGAAATAACTCGATACATAGGGGACACCGGGGTCAGTTGATACAGGGGCAATTTGATACGGTTCAGTTTTTTAATTTACCGCGCTGGTTGCTAACGCGAGTGAACGCTATGCGCGCTTGGATTCGTGTGCTCTAGTCACCGCAGAGGTCTCGTTACTGCCCGCCGTCATATTGTCGTGGTGAGAAATTTTATCAAGATTATTGCTGTCCGACTAAATTCAGCACTACCAGTTTGAGTGAATATATATCCAGTAATATTCAAGGTATGTAAACGATTTTTGCCAGATATTTTACTGTTATTATTAGCTGTAATTTCCCATTAAGCGTAGTTTACATTCCCGATTCTAACCTATAATAATTTCAACATAATTTAAAAATGAACGCGTGGGGTAAATTGATACACTATGTATGGGGCATGTTGATACTGTATCAACATGCCCCATAGTTTTATCTAGTGTTATTTTTAATTTTAATTTTACAGAAACGATGGTTCGGAAGTATAAAAAGAAGACAGACAGGGGCAATATTCCTGAAGAAGTATTTGCTGCTGCAGCAGCAGATGTTGCAATGGGCATTACTCTTCGAAAAGCAGCTGAAAATGCCTCGATAGACAAAATGACTCTTATGCGATATATAAAAAAGTTGTCTCAAGTAGAGCCAGGGAAGCAGCCAAAAACTGGCTATGCTAAAGCGAGACAGATATTTACAGATGACCAGGAAACCGAACTTGCCAAATATATTTTGCATTGTTCTAGAATTTACTATGGGTTGTCTCCTAAAGAAATAAGAAAATTAGCATATGAATTTGCGGTTGCCAATAAAATCAATATTCCACGCAACTGGACCGAACAAAATATGGCTTCTGCAGACTGGTTCTCTGCCTTTATGAAACGTTGTCCTAGATTATCAATTCGCACTCCAGAAGCCACTAGCTTAGGCAGAGCTACAAACTTCAACAAGTTTAATGTTAAAACCTTTTTTGACAATTTAAAATCCGTTTTAGACCGCTTTAAATTTGATGCTACAGCTATATGGAACACCGACGAAACTGGTCTCCAAACGGTACAAAAGCCTGGAAAAATTGTAGCAGAGAGAGGCAAAAAACAAATTGGGAGAGCCACGTCAGGAGAAAGAGGAACGACTGTGACCATGATTCTAGCAGTGAACGCGTGTGGAAATTCAATACCACCAATGTTGATATTTCCAAGGGTATTTTACAAAGAACATTTTGTTAATAATGGTCCTCCAAACTGCATCGGCGCTGCGCATCCTAGTGGTTGGGTTACTAATGACTCATTTTTAATATTCATGAAGCATTTTGTCCGTCACGTGAAATGTACTAAAGAAAACCCATGCCTTCTTGTCTTAGACAATCATTCGTCACACTTAGCAATTGCTTTATTGGACTACTGTTCAGAGAACGGTGTCATACTTTTATCATTCCCACCACACACTACTCATCGTCTCCAACCTCTAGACAGATCTGTGTTTGGGCCTTTCAAGAAGTATTTTTTTGCAGCGTGTGACAGGTGGATGACCAGCAATCCAGGTAAAACTATATCTATTTATGATATCCCATCTATATTAAAAGATGCTCTGCCAGATGCCATTACGCCCAGGAACATACAAGCAGGATTTAGAGCATGCGGAATTTCACCCTTCAATCCCGATGTATTCGGGGAGGAAGAATTTTTATGTTCTGAAGTGACTGACCGCCCTATACAAACCCCGGAAGATATAGCTTTAGAAACCACTTTGCCCGATGTTGAAAAAACTAATGATCAAGATACTGTAAATGAACAGAGTGCTGGTCCTAGCAAAGAGAGCAACCTCGATATTACTAATAATGGCAATGCGCCATCAACAAGTGGCGCAGTAGTAAGTCCTGCGCAACTAAGGCCATACCCCAAAGCTCAACCAAGAACTCAAAGCAATAGAGGAAGGAAAAGGAAGTCAGCAATATTAACTGACACACCAGAAAAAGAAGCACTTCGAGAAGAAGAAAGAATGAGAGCTATGAAAAAGAAAACATCAAATGTAAATATGGCAAAGCGAAAAGTGTTAGTAAAAAAGAAAAGCAATAATAATAACACTACACTTAAAGCTAGGGTCGAAATGAAAAAAGTAAATGCGACAGTAGAAAAGGCGAAGAAGTCTGAAAAAAATGTGAGTAGTAGCTCAGATGAAGAAAATGAATGTTTTTGTTTGATTTGTATGCAGCCTTATTCAGATTCAAAGAAAGGGGATGATTGGATTCGTTGTACAAAGTGCCGCAGATGGGCACACGTCGCATGTGGCACTAATGATATTTTTTATGTATGCATTAACTGCGAATCTGATGTTGATTCTGAATAAATTTCCAATATTTGTATAATGTTTGATAAAATACTGTTTATTTTTATGTTTTCGTCTCATTTGTACTTATTTTTGATGAGCATATCAATTTGCCCCTCGTATGTATCAAAATGCCCCACTCAGGGGCACTTTCATACAATGTGCAATATTTACAAAAAAAATAAATATATAGTAAAATGCAATGATATCTATAACTAATATATATACATCGTACGTATAAAACCATAGTGCTCCCCACCCTCTATATCTAAATGAATACCTATGCAAAATAAAATGACCATAATTAAATAACTAAAAAATGTATCAACTGACCCCGGTGTCCCCTACCTGGCAAAGTATTGAATGACATTATCAAATACTTATATTATATACTTTCACATGTTGCATTATTTTTCTACATAGAAATCCCCATAGCACATATATAAATGCAGAAGTGCATGATGTGAGATCTTAAAAAATTGTAAACGAAAAGAACACCTATTTATTCATTATATTTATTAAATGAAGATATAAAAATGAAACATTGAATTAATATATATTTCTCTAATAGGAAGAACTAGTATTATTGGTGGAGAATTATATTACATTATTTGACAATAGTTTCAAAACTGCAGTTTTTGTTAATCGATATTTTCACGGGAGAAAAAGACGACAATACTGAAGCCTCTTTGCTTGAGAATTCTAATTCACAATGTATACTTCATTTATGTGAGATGTAGCTGCAGTTTATTACCACAATATTGAAGTTAGGCCCCTTGAGCATCAGCAAATTGAAAATCTATTCTGAAAGCGTTTCTACGTAGATTGTATTTACATGTTTTGCTGGGGAAACAGGTTTTTTGTCAAAATTTCCATCACAGAAAAAGTGAAAGTAGATTTATAGGTAGGTACTGTCATGTTCATGAAATAGTAACATTATGGTAATGTGGTTCTTCACCATGTCCTGATGCCATTGTATTCAAATGCCGTTGCTGCCTGATTCCTTCATTCTGCTGCTTAAAAGTGTAATCCGTTCTAATACACGACAATACATTAAAAGTATTGAAACTAATATTCACTCTAAAAAGATAATCTGAGCAAACAATGTAAACTAACGAATGTTATAGGTTATAACAGCTGCAAATATTTATATACAAACATGATAAGCTCGTAATGACGAACATTATAAGAAACATGAAAATGCTAACCGACTAGGTACGAATTCAGGCGATAAAGTTGATTCTGCAGCGTGTGGCTTACGGAAATTTCTGTTCCACAACTACCAACTTAACAATATAACACGTGTGAATCAAGAAGTTTTCATAATCAGATACGCCCATTGATGACGTACGGGCCAAGTTATTTGACGAGAACTGTACATTATTTTTCCTACGAACACAATAAATTTGCTTCAAGATTTGTGTTAAATTTTGTAATTATTACTCTTTATTTTCTGCACGTGTGTGGAAAATATTTTAATGTCAACATTACTTTCCACACATGTGCGAACATGGTTTTTTCCCACATAAGTGGGAATATTTCTGCGCACGTGTGAAATTTAGTAGTTTATAAACAACCAAAGAGTGCGAATTTTGTTATTTTCGGGTGATGTGGTCGTAGAAAAAGAATATTACCTTCTTAAAACAAAAACTACTTATTACTACTTCTTAAAAATTATAATTCGTAAATACATGAGGTAATATATTTACATATTAATTTGATTGTTCCTACAATTTCAGGATTTCCATCGAGATAAGTTTCAAAAGCTACTTGTGGAGTATATGGTGAAAAAGTACATACCGTTCAATTTTTTCGAGGACGAAATAAGTTTACAAGTTCATAAGTACTTAAATCCTAGCGCAATTTTGCCTGGTAGGAATAAAATTAATTCTTTGGCATTGGAAATGTTCGGGTCAGCACAGAATACCCTCAAAAGTTCGGTGTTTCGGAATTCGGTCCCGCTACCTGTGGAAGGGACTACCTGCTCACAGGGACCTTGTCCAAATCCGAAAGGGTGATTTCGTAATTCGGTCCGCTGTCGAAGCAGGTAGATTTCATGTGGGTATTAAGGATTATTTTTAGCAATTGTTCTTCTGAAGTGCAGAGTGTAAGACGTGTTTCTTTGTGTCCGTTATTGTGATTTTGTTTGTTTGTTTGACATGGAAAATATTAATTTCACCTCTATGACGAGTGAAAAGGGTAAGCGTTTATTAATAATAGATGGGCTTAAATTTTGTTTTCAAAAATCATTATCTCATAATGTCAAGCGATACATTTGCATTAACAAAACAAAATGTAAAAGCTACATCAAATTAAATGAATCTGATATTATCGTAGGTTCTGTAATTAATCATACACATGAAGTAGACTTACCAAATCAGTTAGAGAGACAAAAAATGAATAATAACTTGAAAAGAAAGGCGATAGACGACATTTCAAGTCGACCATCTAAGCTAATTCATACAGAATTACAGAAAGGGGACATTCCAGTAACAAGTAGGGACTTACTGTTAGTAAGAAAAAACATTAGCCACAATAGGTTGAAAACTTTTCCAAAAGTGACAAAAACATTTGATGGTATTTACAATACACTTAATAGCATCGACATAAAGACTAACGCAAATGAAAATTGTCTATTAATTAATGACCACGTAAAAATGCGTAGCACTGCGTCAAAAACCAAAATTTCGCAAGAAAAAGAGGCCTTTCTTTCTGAACAAAATTTTTTATTTCAAAATGGTATAATTGACCGTTATACGTTCATTCGACATGTTTCGAAAAAATTCGGCCCCATTTTGTGTTAAGATTTTTAAATATATATATGTACATAATATACGACGATACGCGTTTAGCGTACATTTGTAAATATGCCATTTAATTACTATTTCACGTACTGTTTTTATTTTTGACGATACGCATTTAGCGTAAATTTTTAAACATGCCAGTACAACAACAATAAGTGTGTACTGTTGGTCCTAAGCCCAAAAAAATGAGAAGGAAAATAAAAGTCAAATTAAACAAATAGTAGGTACATGGGACCCAATTCCGAAATCGCATTTTCGCTGGTGGGACCACACTTCGAATTTAATCCGTTACAGGTAGTCCCTTCCGCAGGTAGCGGGACCGAATTCCGGTGCGTCCCAAAAGTTTACTAAAGAAATATAAATCAAAAATCTCATTCACAATAGATGGTTGGTCTTCTTTTAGTATGAAAGGATACTATGGAATTACTGCTCATTTCATTGATAATAATTGGAAACTGCATGCCATTCTTTTGGATTTTGTTTCGGCGCATGGACAACATACTGGCAGATGAATAGCAAAGCTTTTTGCTGATACATTGGAATTCTACGATTTAACAAATTCTGTGCAAGGAATTACAACCGACAATACAAACAGCAATTTCACATTTATGAATGAGCTTACAGGATTTATTTCCGACATTGACCCTAAAAATAGTAACTTCGTATGTTTTGCGCATATTTTAAATTTGGGGGCAAGAGATTTTATAAAAATACTTGATTCGAGTTCTGAGTTTCAAGAGACAGAGACAGATGCTACCCTATCGGACAGTGATGAAATAACTGGAGATCTAAATTCGCTATGTCCAATAAAAACAATTCATTGTCTTGGAAAGAAGTTAAAAAATTCTGAAAATCTGGGCAACGATTTCGAAAAATTTTGCACTACTCTGAATTTAACAATGGCTATGCCAAGATTAGATGTCATAACAAGATGGAATTCAACTTTGGATATGCTGCGATGGGGCCTCAATATGAGAAAGTCTATAAACATTCTTTGTGATAACATAGAAAATGTGAAAACTTTGAAGCCTACAGACACGGAGTGGTCGATAATAGATCGAGTTTGTAAATATCTGAACAGTTTCAAGACAATTTCCAAAACATTAGAGGGTGAAGCATATTGCACACTTCCGATGGTGATAATTGGTATAAATATGCTCCTGATAATAATCCAAGTAGAAATGAGAATGATGAAAAATTCATTTACAGTATTCAAGCGGCTAAAGATAAAATCATCAAACATTACCAAACAACCAACTGGATGAACTGTGTTGTATTAATCTTAGATCCCCGGCATAAAGTGGAAACATTCTCCAATACAAGTTGGGGAAAAGACTTGGAAAAGGAAGCAGTCAAACACTTCGAAGAAATTTTTAAAACAAAACATTTTCAGCCAGGTCTATAGAGCACAACAGCATCATCTTCATCTTCAAATGATAAATACAGTGAGTTTGACATCGATCTCCTAAGTTTATTCAAGAAATCTCCTGTGAATCAAGCAAATGAAATGGCTTGGCGTTATGAAATAGACAAATTCCTGTCTGAACCACGTGCTAACAGTTCTGAAGATATATTAGAATGGTGGAAGAGGCACGAAAACATTTTTCCAAACTTGGCCAAAATGGCCAAGGATTTTTTATCAACGTCAGCATCTACAGCTCCTGTTGAAAGACAGTTCTCCAGAGCTGCTCTGACTGTTACAAAAATTCGCGATAGATTAGGCGATACATCCATAAAATGCCTCATGTGCCTTAAATCCTGGATGGAAAATGATGAAATCAAACAGTGCTTGGAGGTTTCTCAATATTAAGAAACAATTTTTTTAAATATTTTGTATTTTGTTATGTTTTATAGCGATTTATTCCATTTTAAAATAGTTTATGTTTTTGGTTCTTTCATGCAATAAGTTTCATAAATAAAAGTGTTTTTCGCAAAGTTCATTCTCATTATTTTCATCATTTATAAAACAGCTAAAAATCAAGTAGCTTGATAGAAGTACTTGATTTTTCAAGTACTTGATAAATAAATACTTGACTTGACTTGACATTAAAAACTACTACTTGATTTGAACTTGACTTGATAATCAAGTCAAGTCAAGGCATGTAGCTTGAATATCAAGTCAAGCCGTGAATCTCTAAACCAGAATGCCTAGGAGTAAACGAAGTCGTAAGAAATTGTGATGTACAGATAACACCATACATCTTAATTCTACTTCAATTTCTTAAATCATAAGTAATCGATGTTTGTTATGGAATTCAATTCTTCAAATCTATTTGGGCGAGTGATCCTCCAAATTCTGTAAAAATCGAGCAGATAGACAGTGTTTTTTTTCGAGTACGTGAAATGTTTCTTAGATAAATAACACCTTACATCCTTGTTATTTTTTATGGATGGAAAAAGGATACTTGAAACTCTGGCACAAAACATTTCTCAATCAACAAAAAATGTTATTCAGCAATTTACCTGATTGTGGTTAATCTACTAAATTAATAAATCAATACGGAGTCGAGCCAGAGCCGACTTTCGTCAAGATACATTTGTCGAAGATCCTTCAGAACAGTACGAGAAAACGACAAAAATTGTTTCTGCTTCCCAGCAAAACAAGAATTCAAAAGGATGTTACCGGTTTTTTCTACAGATCACTGTTGCTTAGAATCGGATCTTTGTTGTTTATGATTTTCTCAAGATACCTTTGTCATATTGATATTTCTTGGATATCGAATAGTGTGCAACCTTCAAGTAGGAATTTGTTCAGTGCACTTCTTTTGGGATATTGTATTAGAATATGAAGAGCCAGCGGGAAAAACGATGAATGTAACAAAGACATGAAATTTCGCTAGATCATTTTTAAGTCTTTAAACTTAATTTTTAAGTGTTAAAAATTTATTGTATAATTCAATAATGCTCATAATTGAACATTTATATTTTAAGTATCTACTGTTATGTTTTTTATAGAATCTGAATTATGATACCCCAGAAAAAAAATGAGGATCGCATAAAACTACACATTTCAGCGGGAAGAATGATGATAATAGGGAACTAAATGAATGTTATTTTCCCATTAGTGTTGGAGAAATGACTACATTCAAACATAAGTGAAAAACACGTTTATAAAGATAATTTTGTGAATGAAAATACAATTTATTAGCGTTTTGTATGATGAGGAAGACCCAACAGGTGCTTTTGTGATTCCTCGCCACAGTATTTTGAGAGTTTCGTCAAATTGTTGAATTTTTCTGCTGAAAGTGGCAAAAGTCCTGAAAAGGATATAAAGAATAATATTTTTTTACTTGACCTGACCTGCCAGAAAATTTACCTGTGTATAAATAATTTGGGAGACGAAATTCATTCGTATCTCTTGGTAAATGGTTCTCCCACAATATCCACAGATTCCCAAGGACCATTGTAAGTAACTCTATAGTACACTAATCTTGGATGCTCAGCAGTTATTTTCAATTCCTTAATAGGTCTTGAGGGGAACGGACATTTTTTTTCTTATACAGTGGCCTCAAATGTTCTTCCCATGATCTGAAGTAGGTTTGCTTCACTTCTTCTACATCAAACGGTCCAGGCTTGACTCGAGCACTTTTCAATACCTCAACCAATCACTTGGCCCTTCTGTTCTTGCCTTTTGATTTACCATGCCAAAATCCTTATCGCACTCCAAGTATGAGTGTCCGCGAACCAGAAAAGTCATCTGAACTTCAGTAAGTTTTTCCTCATAGTGAACAATGTGGTGTAGAAATCGGAATACTGTGTAGTTTTTGTTCTGCCCCCCACACGAGTCCGAAAATATTTGTAGCTGTTTAGTACTTGGGTGCAAATAGTTATAAATAAAATGATGAAGTAGAGAGCATACGTCATTACTTCCCTTTTTCCCAACAGTTTCGGGATATCCATAGAAAACACTTTGTTGTGATGCTAAGACGTGAACATTGAAAAAGTACATGGAAAGTTGTCTGCTGTAGTAAACGTCATTGGTGGAGATGTTTGGAATAGGTAAGTTTTTTGAATAGTCCATGCAAATAGCTTCAGTAGTAACATCTTTCCTTGCTGACAATTTGGCCTTCCTTTTTCTGTCATAAAAAGTGTTTGCCTTGAGTAGATGAAGGTTTTTTCAGTTTCAATTTTATTTAATTCAGACAATAGAGCTGGTTTTTCTTTTTCTACACAGTTTCCCACTTTAGTTTCTATATTTTTCAGTTGAACACTCACTTTGTCACACTTTGAGCACGTGTATGATCGTGGATACCCAAAACTGATATTGAATTTTTCGTTAAAGACTCTTCGATACACGTCGTATGACAGCTTGGTTCTCAAGTTTATTGTTTTGAATAGGTTATACATTTTACGTTTGTTTAAATCTTCCGGTAAGTATGTTTTGGATGTTTTGCACACACTGTAATGACTCGATCTTCCTTTAAATGAACCAATGTGTCGAATAACAGCTGCTAGTGTTGCTTCAGAAATTTTATGTGGTATGCTTGTATGTATACCTCGGCCATCTTTAGATGCTGATCCGAAATTCTTAAGCGAATTTTGCAAAAATTGTATCCTACGACCTGTAACACCGTGGAGTGACTAAAATGCTTTGTAACATACTTGCACATCTCCATTTGTGCATCTCACTCGGTAATTGTATGAAGCATCGTTAAACTTCTGAACACCTGCCTCTGGGCCTTTTGGTCTACGACGCTCTACAGGAATGACAGTTATTTAACCGGCAGGGTATGTATTCTGTTCATCACGCGTCTGGTACTCATTAAACAATTTTAAAATCTGTCGTTTGTTGTCATCTGATATCTTTGTAAAACACTTTAATCTTTTGCACTGACAGTCCGGGCCATGTTCGTGACATGCTATAACCTCAGCTTCTTATTGACATCGGTCATTCTACCATATGATTTTCGCTTTTTAGTTTTTTCTTCCATATTGCACAATACTTTGTTTCAAGAGGCACATGCAACAAGCACAACACGTCTTCCCGAAACTGAAGATACCACAACATTCGTCTCGCTGAGCTCTACAATTTGATAAATTTGTAGGGCATTATAGTCAACGATAATCCTGGTTTGGTGATACCAACACTGGAATTGACCTGAAATTATTAAGTAATAAGTTCCCACTACCGTGATTGGTACCGATTAATATTACACTACCTTGAAAGCTGATAGTTCCTTGTGCATAGTTAAATTATCTAAGTCGCTAATTCACACTGTTTGGCATTTAAATTGTTGTCAAAAGTGAGAGGTTACCTTTAGATTAGTTGGGTTAGTTTGTTTGTCATAATTTGAAGGTACACCGAATATCGACACCGTGCTTTGTGACTACTCTGTTTTCACTTAAACGACTTGTTAATTGGATTATACACACAGAGCTTGGCAAAGTTCGATGTTGAAGAGGAAGTGAATTTGATGTGGAAAGCGGGGCATGTTCCAATTCACGTATGTCGTCTATATAGAAGAAAGTCTGACGTCCTCATTACAGGAAATAATTATTCTGATTTTTTTGTATTATTATTATCTGACGGCAAGGTTTCGCACGAGAACACGTGAATTGATTGAGTCAATTGGTAATTGCTATACGATCAATAAGAATCAACTTTGAGAGGTTTTGGGATAGTGATTAATATTTGTGGAATATATCCCTCGTATTGTTGGAGGATTGATCCAAAATCCGAGTTAATTTCGACCCACATGTGGGAATCATGTATACTTTGAACCTGCACAAGATCTAAAGTAAGCCAATTTGAATCTCTTTATTGGACAATATATTGCTACAGCATTAATAATTGTTGCAGGGTCTTTTTTCTTCCTTCTTTATTCTTCTTTCTTTTACTTTGTTTGCTGTTGCTGTTACGTTCTGTGTTGTACATCCTACATATTGGGCTGCGGTTACCTTCGAGGTTTCCGTGATTTTCTGAAACAACACACAAATTTCTTATTGGTGGAAGTTATTCATGGGTTAACTGCAGTATCGGACTGGTTTTGGTAGATGTGTGGATTTAGTTCGTAGATACCATCAATAGCTATTGGATTTCCTTCCGATGAGATTGTACTGGGTGGACCGTTCTGCATTCATCAACATCCAGAAACAGATAAGCAAATCTTATTTAGTTAAATTTCACTCACCTTTTGATTGTTATTATTGTATGTATTATTTTGTTTAAATCGACGTATAGCTATACCGACGGGGCTCCGATTTGTACCTTACATAGTACATAGAACCACGGCTGTAAACTGAATAGTGAATTTCAATGATCAAATGAATCACTTATTTATGAAAGGGTATAAGTCACCTTTTTTATGAAAATGAGATATTGCCGGGAATCTCTTCTCTAATGGTGTATCTATCGTTTAGTAACGGAAAGATCTAAGTCACGTATACCACTAACTCTTGGTATCGAACGAAACATAGCGTTTAATTTTGAAAGGGTATAAGTCTGAGACTTATATCATTTCATAAATAATTTGCTAGCCGCACTGCAATCGGCGCATTACTCTATGGTGCACTCGGTCTTACTAAGAAACATGTGTTAACTGTTTCTATTTCAGTCGCTGTTTGAACGTGAACGTGATTGTATTTTCGTTGTTTATATTAAAAATATAATATTATTGTAAATAAATATACACTACATCATGAGTGATAGCGAAAATTTCACTAAAAAAAAGGAAAAAAGGTGTAAGAAACACAGAAGAGTACAAATCTTCCAGAATTAAAAAAAGCAGATTATCTGGAATTCCATACAAAAATTACCGGGGCAATATTGTTCCAGGAAAAGCGATAGGGCAGCCTTGCAAGTAAGTTTTTGTTAAAAGTTTTATTGCGGCCTTAAGATTACAAAATTACTTATTGTAGGTGCAAATTTAAATGCTTCGAAAAGATTTCTGAAGAACAGAGAATTGCTATTATGAACAAGTTCCGTTCCTTCGAAACAAAAAATGAACAGGATATATACCTACAAGGTTTAATGTTATCACAACCTATTAAGAAAAGACGTCCACGTAATGAACAAGCTTCCTTAAGAGCCTCGTCTTTTAAATATTTTGTTAATATTCAAGCAGATCGACGGCAGGTATGTAAAAGTGCCTTTTTAAGCTTGCATAGCGTTTCGTCCAAGGCCGTTCAAAGACTTCAAACTCTTCTTAACCTTGGAAAATCGCCAAGAGACTTAAGAGGTAAGCAAGATAATAGAAAAACCATACCTGGCAACATAATTCAAATTGTTCGAGAGCACATATCTGCTTTTCCTGTCAAACAAAGTCATTATTCTTCTAGGGAATATAATTACCTGGATGCTAGATTAAACGTGAGAATTATGCATAATTTATTTAAAGAAAGACATCCTGGAACAAATGTAAAATACTCCACCTATTATAAAATTTTTAAGGAACATTTTGACTACAAGTTTGGAAGACCACAAGTGGATACGTGCTGCCAATGTGAAGAGCTCAATATAAAAGTAACAAGTTCTAGTTTGAATGAAACAGCTAAGCGAGCGGCTCTGGCAGAGCTTATGGTACATAAGAGACGCGCCAAAAAATTTAACAATAGCATTCAGGTCACCGAAAAATTGTGCTCAGAAAATGACTCTGTGCTCGGACTTTGTTTTGACTACATGCAGAACATTCCACTGCCATCAATTCCTGTTCAAGACATTTTTTACTTCCGGCAACTCTCTGTGTTTCCTTTTAGTATACACAACTTAAAGAATAAGTCAGCACAGTTTTTTTTATATCAAGAAGGTATAGCTAAGAAGGGTCCAAATGAGACATGTTCTTTTATCTTAAAATATTTAAAGCAGAATGTACCCTCTTCAGTAAAGGAGCTTCATCTTTATAGTGACGGTTGCGGCGACCAAAATAAGAACAATGTTATGATCAGGTTTTGTCTTGCCCTTACAGATACCGGAATGTTTGAAAAAATAGTGCACAAATTTCCGATCCGAGGACATTCTTTCTTACCATGTGATCGTGATTTTGGTTTAGTTAAACGCAAATTAAATCGTATTGATAGAATCTACACACCCAAAGAAGTTTGCGAAGTTATCTGTAACTCGGCAAAAGGACAAAAATTTACTGTTGAAATGGTCAATGGAAGAGATATTCTAGATTTCAAGAATTGGTGGTGTAAGTACTATAAAAAAACTTGTCTGTCGATAGAAAGTTGTGGTAGATCTATTCCACGTGCTCAAAAGGAATCATTCGCGGTTGCTAGTTTTATGGAGTTTCGATATGACCACACAAGAAAAGGCATTGTTGAGGCGCGTAAGTTTATTGATGGCCTTCAGACAAGCTCCTTTGTTCTAAGAAACACAAACACCGATACGGTAAGCTTACCAATTGAAAAAGCTTATGGAGAAGAAAAAATTCCCATTAATATTAAGAAAATGAACGACATTAAAAAAATTATAAAGTACGTACCTGAGAAGTTTGAAGAATATTATAATACACTACAAGAATGGCCAACCACAGAAGCCGAAGAAGACTAAGGCTATAATATACGTGTACTTTTGCTTAAAATATTTTTAACTGGATACGTAGGTTTTTGTTAAATAAATAACACGTTTTCATCTAAAACTTGGTTTTTGTTACAGCAAATTTAAGGAAATTAATAAATAATATCTAAAATTAATATTTTAATTTGTGAAAGGATATAAGTCCGATAACTTTATATAACTGAAAAACTAATTTACATTAAAAAAAAAATTAAAACTGACAAGAATCAAACATATTTAGTAGATGTGCATCATACTTTACAAAAACAAAAAGAAAAAGTTATAACTAATAACTATAGATAGTTTTCCTCAGATATCTTAAAACTAACCTTTAGTGACTTGTATCCTTTCATAAATAAGTGATTCATAATGTACTTGAAGTAGAAAATGACTGTTCTAAAATTGGTGTTTTGTCAAATACTCGTATAATCTTCTCCAGGGAATGACATCAATGTCGTATTAAAGCAGGTCATCACATTCTGTGTTGAATGATCTTCTTATCTGATTTTCACCTTTTAATCCGAGTCTACCTCTAAATTCAAGAACTCATCTGGACAAACCGATCAGTCTTATCGGTTTCAAAGATTAGATAATGTGATTGTATTATCTGTTGTTATTATTTATAACAATATGAGCATTAATACAATTTTGAGTCTGGTTTAAGTGTTTTAGTTCTGTACCTTATCTTCACAGTACAAAGATCCTATTTTCTGGTTACCTTCACAATCTGTATAGTTTCCTACTTGCTTCCTCATCCTGATCTTCATTCCTCACTAGCCTTAGCGTCCTATCTCTTCTCGCAGTTTACACACTGTCGTAGTTCCAACATAGAGTCACACAACACAGAACTATATATAACAGTGAGTTGTTTTATTTTGAGATTGGAAAATATCTGACTCGTTTTCTGTCTAGTTCCAACTTGGATTGTGATACAATTAGACTTACTTTCAATATTGATGAATGAAATCTAAAGCTTGTGTTTCAGCCAAGCCACTGTATCTTTTTATTCACCTGCCATAACATTACACGTATATCAGTGTCAATTGCAACAGAGAAATTTAATTAAAAATTATGTTTCTCTAGAAAATTTAAACGGAGCGAAGATTATCAGGACCTTCAAGCTAGGATGAACTTTTTACATGAAAAGGCGCCCAAATGTTCCAGTAAACCCGTCAGTTTCGAATTAGACGGCGAAAAAGCACTGCTGGTGAACAATGAGATGGAGACGCTTGGTATGCCTGATCTCCGTCAGGGCGAGGCTCCTATTGATTAATATGCCTGTGAAATCCGAGGGTGATGTTACCGAGTTCGGAAATATTGAGAGAATAACCACTAACGAGTTATTGAATGGGGTGATAAGTTTGTTGGGTGAGATACCAACAGTTTATGAATTAAGATACCAGTATATCTCATGCGCGATAAACGAGTGTTAAGATGTATGATATGACTATATATGGTCAAATGAACTTTACCAACTTACTAAGAATTTATCTTAGTATTGCCAACGTGCTTCGTTATTAATAAACAGCATGTTCATAATGTTACATATTCTTACTCGACTTAAGTGACTTTGATTATTAGTTGTTACTTCGCCTTGTGTAGTAGCTATAATTCCTGCTGCATTTGACTTAATGATTTTTTTTAAAGTGAAGTTCAAACGGCAGATCAGAATTGGCGCAGTCGGTAGGATTCCAAAACAAAGTTTATGGCAAATTTTGGTTTATTTCAATAAATTATTCGGAAGTAAATTAAGCAAAGGGTACCAAACATCGTTCGCTGAATCGTAATTCAACTACAAGAACCAATGACAAGTGAATATTGTCACCAGTGCCTGAACAACCTCTTCAAGCCGCAGGAAGCAGAGGATAGCATCGCCGGAGCTCCTAAACTTACGGAAGAAGGAAGAATCAAAGATAAGAAAGAAGGAAGAATCAAAGATATGAAGACAGCATACGTAACAGAACTGCGAGCATCCTCAATTATTTATTACATTCTCCAATTTTTCGAGTGATTTATACTTTTGATGAACGATTCTGATCAGGATTATTATTCTCCTATTAATAACAATAGAAGTAGAGGTCCAATCTCAAGTAATAACTTATTTTCAAATAAAGAACATACTAATACAGATATGGCAGGATTACATCTGCAACAATATCAATTAAACGCAATCCCCACATATGATGGAGACAAAGCAACTCTTGCAATTTTTATTACTGCTTGTGAAAATTCAATCAATACATTTGCTGATCGAGTAAATTCAAATAACCCGAAAAATGGATGGTAGGGCTAGGATATTGATTGGCACTAGTCAAGATGCCACAAATTGGCCAAGAATCAAACAGTTATTATTACAATATTTCTCAGATCGAACAAACGAGGATTGTTTAGTCAGTGATCGCATGTCATTGAAACCCGAGCCTAGAGAATCTTCATATCAATTCGGTATAAGAATTCAAGATGTAAGAAGTTTATTACAGACAAAATTAAGATTAACTAGTAATGATGATAACATACGTACAGTTAAAACAAAAATACGACAATTTAGAGTTACAAACATTTTTATATGGTTTACCGTCACAATTAGGTTTAGCCATTCGTATACAGAAACCGCCTCATTTAGAACATGCGATGAGTTTAGTTTTAGTTTTAGTTCAGATAGACATTATAATCCAAATAATAAACATATGCAAAGTTATAATAAAATTCCAGCTAGAATGAGTAGTACTCATAATTTTACGGTATCATCACCGTCATCTAATAGGTTTATTCCTAAATTCACTACGCACCTAAGTTCCACACTTCAATCGAGCACATAATACACAATTCGGAAATAGTAATAATCATTCTCAGAATAATTTTAAACCACAACAATCATAGAACACATTCCATCCACGACAAATCATCAACTTTTGAAGATTAAAGCGAACATGAAAATTTCCAGTTGGATCACACCTTCAACAATCCACCATAAATCAATGAATAATGACAATAATCCTAAACTACCGTATATTATAATAATCGAACTTGAAATAAAATTAATAATCGATACTGGCTCTATGAAAGCATTAATTAGTAAAAATACAGTAAATAACTATTACAAACAATTTGTAGTACATAAACCTTTCGAAATTCAATCTGTACATCATGTTAGTTATCACGATGAAATTGTTAGAATACCATTACCAAAAATATTCAATGTTAGTAATGATAGCAAATTCTATGTTTTCGATGTAAATTCATAATACCAAGAATTGATGGGCCTAGATTTATTAAGAACATTGGAAGCCAAAATTGATTTCAAGAATAATCTCTTAGTTACTGAAAAAGCTAAAATCCCAATCTATTTGCCTGACAATAAACGCATGAAAACCTTTCTGAATTATAAACTAATTATTCAACCTCGCATGGAACAGATAATAAAATTACCCGTGAATTCAAATCAAAGTTACGAAATATTAAACAAAACAACTTTCTTTGAAGGAGTAGAATCACCAGTTGCATTCGTAAAAATAACTGATGGTATAGCCACTACTACAGTTATTAATTCAAGAACAAATCCCGTCAAAATAACTATTAATAAACCTTTAGACATTGAAGTCTTCGAAATAAATAAATACAATGATTCTTGTAATCACTTAGAAATTAATAATAATCAAATTGAAACAAATTCAGACCTTAATTCCACATTAAATAACAATTTAAAATTTATCCTATGTATAGGATAATAGTCCAGATGCTTGGAATGTGGTATTTGAAAGATTCTTCTATAATAGGTATAATATTGTTTGATGGAAGGTCTTTCAAATTCAGAGCCTTTAAATCCACACTAAATTTGGGGACTTAATTTTTTGTGTGTTCGAATATTAATTTGTTAATCACAAGAGGTTTTCCATATGTGCTGTCTAGGTACGTCATCTCATGATTATGGAAATACGTTTTACATGTGTGTTGTTTCATCAGGTAGATTCCCGTTAGTTGCCTGGATTCTGTTCCTTCTTGACATTTTATTTTGATTTCTTCTTTTTGAGGGAATATTCCAAGATATTGATTAATTTCAGGGATGATTTCCATATGGTTTTCTGGGATGTTCGAATGAATATACTGACATTGGCTTGAATTTCCATTTAGTAATATTCCCTTCTCGCATGATGAGTTATGATTACTTTGGATGTAATTAGGACATTGATATATTTTACCTTTCATACAAATGTCATTTAGAGGTTCAATAATGTTGTCTCTAGATTTCAATAGATATTTTATATCGGGAATTATCGTTACAAATTCTGATTCGTATTTAGTTGGAATTGGGTGTAAATAGTAGAGCTCGAACTCTTTGTCAAAATCAATTGGGACTGACAAGAAATAATTAATTGTGGAAGATTCGATTTAACAATTAATTTTTATTATCGATTCGAAATCTAATATGTTTTCGTATTTCAATTCAAAGGGTAGACTTTCTTTATAAAGTGAAGATATTTTTTGTAATGCCAAGAATAGATCTCTAGTTTTCATTAAGCTGGGATGTAGAGTATTCAATTTGCAAAAGGTGATGGAGTTCTCAACATCTTGTAAGATGTTTAAAATAGTATTATAAAGTATTAACAATTGATTATATAAGTCTTTTGGGAATAGGATATCTTCAGTTATAGCTACACGTTTCACTAATATACCCAATTGAAGGATTTTTGATTTTAGTACCATCTCGTTATGATGTATGTCCTTTATAGTATTATTAAAATTTTCGATGATTTGTTGATTGAGAGAGTATTGCAGTTTTAATTGATTTTGAATATTATGTTGATTGGTTTTCATATGTTCCAAAATTTTATTGAACTTTTCGCCATCTTGTGCGTCTAGGTTGCCCGTAAACATTTTTATAACAGAGCCTAGTCCGTTGATTAAACCTCTTCTGTTTCTGACTTTGTCAGAATGTATATTGATATTATTTATTTTTTCTTTGATAATAATTTGACTATATGTAACCATTTTGTTGTAGTTATCTAGTTCGTGAGAGTAAAGTGTATTGTTTACAGTGGTTGACTTAAGATTTTCGCACTGGATGTTTAAAGTATTATATTCATCGTATAGGGGTTGCAGATTGTAGTAATGTACGAATACATGTTCAGTTTGTTGCAGCTTAGCGGGCCCTAGGTTAATTGGTAGGAGCCCCAAGTTCAAAGTTATATTTTTTATGTCTGCTCTTCGTCCAACTGAGACGGACCTGGAATATAGGTTTTCTGCTTAGGTCGTTTGATATTAGACAGGTGGATATTTTCCGTTGTGTTACCATGTTTGGGTATTATCTTGGCAGTTTTTAAATTTTTGTCAATACTTTTTATTCCTTCAGGTTTGAATGTATTATTGGTTTTGCTTTGTTTCTGTTTATTTTGTACATAGACCTGTTCGGGAATATCTGGTAGAGCTTCTCTATGCTCATTTGCTTTATTAATCACTCGTTCCTTTTTTTGTTGGATATCGAGATTTAATTTTTTATATTTTATTTTTTCTCTGTGGTTCGTAATATAATTATTTGCCATTTGTTTATCTAGTTCAATGTTAAAAGGAGATTCAGTTTGTAAGTGACCGGTTATAATTTCGTAAGGTCGTAGATTAGTTACAGAGTGTATTGAATTATTGTAGGCTAGTAAAGCATAATTGATTTTTGTTTATATATGTTCATTTTGATATTCTCTCTGATTATTCAACAGTCTTATATGTTCAATTAAAGTGGAGTGAAATCTTTCGACGATCCCATTTGATTCTGGGTGTTGAGAACTTATAAAATGCATTTTTACCTTATGAGTTTGTAATAACTCTTTCACTAGACTGTTTTTAAATTCTAAACCGTTATCTGATATTATTTGCTCTGGTATACAGTGGTGTGTAAAATATCTTACGAGATTATTAACAACTTCTATGCCTTGAGCCGAATTTAATTTATAAGCTTGGGCATATTTGGAAAATGAATCGACTATTGTTAAAAATTTTACGTTCTCCAAAGAAATACTCTCGACATGTAAGATCTGAAAGGGTCTTACGGCAGTAGGCGTTATATTGAATTTTAGTTTTAAGGGGTTTCTGTCATCTTTTGTTACTTGGCATATTTCACAATTATTGATATAGTTTTGTATAGATTTTCGTTGATAAGGCCAATAATATACATTTTTTATTCGATTTTCTGTTTCATCTAGTCCTCTATGATTCGTTTTACTCTCATGATAGTTTTGTATAGTTTGTACTATTTCGTCATCTTCGATAATATCTACGAGTTTTGTTGTACATTTAATCATATTGAGTTCAGAGTTTTTGAAATATTTCTGTAGCACTTTACTGAATTTTTCGTAAATGGGGTCTTCGAAATATAAATAATATTTAACTTTCGGTACAATAAAGTCTTTAGTGAAACTAATCATTTCTTGTTCGTAATTGTTTTTTGAAAATTGAATATGAATTCTTTGTTTATCTTTATGCAATTTTATTATTGACGGAACTGAGGGTTCATAATTTACTTCTGAAATAATGATTTGATTCTTTCCAAAATTTACTGGACAGTCTGCAATTTGGATACCTATTATGGGTTGTTCCTCGTTAGAGTGAATAGTATCTATGTCTAAATCGTTTACATCATCAGGTTCTACTATTACAGATTCAGTTTCCATTTGTCTATCAGGGTCCTCTAGTTCTTTATTGAAGTTTTCTATATAGTCAAAAATTGCTTTGGGGGCTTTAGAATCAGTTAAAACGTTAAGTTGAATTCGTGATAGAGCATCAGCGTTTTTATTCAGAGTACCTTTTTTGTAAATTACTTCGTAATCGAATTCTTCGAGTTTTAATCGCCATCGGACTAATTTTGAATTTGGTTCTTTTAAAGAGAACAACCATTGTAGTGGTTTGTGATCTGTGACTATGTATATTTTTCTACCAAAAAGATAAGGTCTGAAATATTTTATTGCATAAATTATCGCCAATAGTTCCTTTTCAATAGTAGAATAGTTTATTTCCGAAGCGTTTAGCGTTCTACTGGCATAAGCTACTGGTAAATCAGAGCCAATTTTCCCTTGAGAAAGTATAGCGCCAATTGCAAAATTGCTAGCGTCAGTGGTTACGTTGAATGGTTTGGAAAAATCAGGGTACTGTAGAATAGGTTCGTTGATCAATAAATTTATTTACATAAATCGAAACATTTCAAATAATCGGGATCTTCAATATCTATTTCCGCGTCCTTTTTTAAGCAATTTGTAAGGGGTTTGGTAATTTTGGCAAAATCTTTGATAAATTTTCGATAGTAACCTAACAGACCTAGAAATCCTTTAATTTGTATAGTTGTTTTTGGTACTGGATAACTTTTAATTGCCTTGATCTTTTCCGGATTTGGTTTTACTCCATCGGGTATAACAATGTGCCCTAAATAACTTGCTTCTTTTCGTAAAAATTCCGATTTATCGAGTTGTATCTTAAAATTTGATTGTCTCAGTCTTTCAAACACTCCTCTTTATCGAGTGCTGTGTTCCTATAAGCTGGTACTGAAAACTATAATGTCGTCAATGTATACAAGGCATTTCTCGTTTTGTATACCGCGTAATATATTGTCCATGACACGTTGGAACGTCGCGGGAGAATTTTTCAAGCCAAACGGCATACGTAAGTATTCTGTTTTTGGAATGTCTTCTTCAGACATTTCGATTTGATGAAAGCCAGAGGCTAAATCCAATGTCGTGAAGTACTGACACCTTCCTAATTTGTCTAATAAATCCGTTATATTTGGTAGAGGGTACCGGTCATCAATTGATTTCTCATTCAGTTTTCGATAGTCAACTACAATACGCCATTTCGGTTTACCAGATGCGTCCAATTTTTTTGGGACCAGCCAAATAGGGGAAGACCAGGGAGAATGAGAAGGACGGTGTAACATACTTTGAATTTGTTTCTGTACCTCTAGTCTGTGTATCTGAGGGTATCTATGATTTTGTATAAACTGGCAATTCGTCCTTAGTTTTTATGCTATGTTTAATTTGACTAGTAAATGTTAATTTTTTGTCATTCATGTGAAATATGTCAGCGTGTTCTTTAATCAAGTCAGTAATAATTTTCTTTTCCTCTGAATTCATATGTTTGTTCGGACGTTAGTAATATCAAATTTTATATTTTCAGTATGTATACTGTTACAATTTGGATTCAAATTTTGTTCATATTCGTCAAATGTTTCTACTAGTAAAGGTTTTGTAATGTCTATAGTTATTTCTTGTTCATGTGGATTCAAAATGGTGCATAGAGCTTCGTATTTTTTACTGTCGTAAGGCATTCAGCTATTTCTAAATTATTAATTTTTGTATAGGGTATTATTATTTCACCTTCTTTGATATTCTCCACATTAACATTTTTGTATAGGGTATTATTATTTCACCTTCTTTGATATTCTCCACATTAACTTTTATGACTTGTTCTGATCTTGGTGCAACTACAATGCAATTAGTTTGAAGGGGTAGTTTATGATAATTTAGTTTTATTTTGCAAGTTGGTGTTATAAGTAAATCGTTCTTAAGATCTACTGTAGCGTTCAATTTTTTTAGATTGTCTAGTCCTAGTAAACAAATAAAATAGTTGTGAAAATTAAATAAGTGAAATTTTAAACAAAGATTTGGTATCTTGAATAGTTTCTAACATTTTATGACAGTACTGTACTTTTCTATTGAGGTGCCATGAGCGGTAGAAATTTGGAATGGGTTTTTCTTGATTGAATTATTAAAGAATTTTTTTGCGATTTCAGGATTAACGAATGATTTTGTGCTACCGGTATCCACTAAGAATTTTAAATTATACTCTGGAAATATTATGTATGGTAGTTCACTTTGATTATTTGTTAAATTCATGAGTTCGAAATTTGTTCCGAGGCATCTTCCTCTAAAAAAGAATTATCTACTTCTTCTTGTTCTTCAGGAAAATCTACAGCGGGTTCATCATCAACATTATATAATTCTTCAACCACATAGTTTAATCTATTTTTATTGAAATTTCCATATCGATTTTGATTTTGTAATTGATTAGGTCTATAAGTATTTCTAGTTGACATACTCATTGGTGTTTGTTTTGGGAAATTTTGATTTTGATTATATTTGTTAGTGATTGAGTTTTTAATTTGATTGGGTGTATCATTAATATGATTAAATTGTCGCTGGTTATTGGTATAAGTACTTGGTTTTGGGACAAATCGAGAATTATGAGCATAATTAGTTATTGGTAAAGTTTGATGTCTTATGATCGGTTTATTTGGATAATTTTGGGTATTAGGTTTCAAATTAAATTTCTTCTGATCAATTTTTTGGTGAGTTATTTCCAATTGGAAATCATTTGTTAGCATATTCAAAGCAAGATTTATATCTGCTGGATTTTTTGTTCGCATATGTGATCCAATAGGTTCTTTTAAGCCACGCAATAATATTCTTGATGCATAATTCCTAAAGTAGGCTGTTAATACTGCTGCTTCATTTGCGGCGGTATGTGTGGATAAATGAGAAGTTTGCAGATTCAATAAATGTTGCACTCGATTGTAAAAATCGAAAGGACTTTCGTTTCCTTGTTTTAATTCTGTCATTTCAATATTGAGAGTGTAACAATCTCTTTTATCAGCATAAGTAGAGATTAAAGCATTTTTTTAACTGTATCCAATTCGTAATGATACAAGACGAAATGTTGAGAGCAGCATCTCCTTTAATTTTTGCTAAAATACTCGACATCAGATATTCATTCTGAAAATCATTTACATCTTGAGCATTATAAAATTTGTTAACTAATTTTTCACTAATCTCTATGAATCTCGGTAATAATTCAGTTTCCCCATGGAAATCTGGAATCATGTTTAAGTATTCTTGTTTAAGAGTTGGGACGGCCATATTCGTTGGAGTCCTACTTATTGGAGATCGAGATCGAAAATAGTTTACTTTTTGTGAGGTTGAGTTAGAATCAGAATTTGAACTGTCGGGGAGTCGATGGAATATTTTGAATAAGAGCCTCTAATTGACATTAGTACTTACAGTAAAATAATGGTGAGTATCCTTTCCATGTGGTTTGTCTTGATATGCGTTCAGGACAGCGAAGACTTCCTCGATATGCACTCGGGTATTTCTTCTCGTTAAGCTACTCAATCCACCTAACTGGTTACGAATTTTCTAAATAGCCGTTAAATCGTTAACACGAACCGAAAATTATGTTCACTAATTTTCGTATGGCTATCCTACAACGACTGCGCCAATTAAATTTCGAACTACCGAAAAATAGTTAAAAAAAAATGAATTATTTTTATTAGAGTTTTATTACAAAGTTCTTCAATCTTTCGAGTCTAATTCTTAACTAACTACATTATAATATATTAGTCGCATAGATATTTTGTGTTGTCTGCATTATTGTCTTGTCACTTGGTGTCGTATGTTGCTGATGTAGGAATTCTCTAAAACGTAATCCAGGACAGGCTGCTATATAATTTTCATAAATATAACTGAGCCTGGAGGCATGCCATCTTCAAATTCGACCTTTTCATTTTTGCCTTTGAAAATGCATGTGGGTGGGTGGTATATAGAAGCCTTCGGCGTTACAGCAAGAAATAACCGTTACTGTTTCCCCTTTTTTGCATCACGTGACAGTGGCAACATATTCTGATTCTTTTTCTGCAATAACGTAACCCGGCTTATTGTTTAATGGCAGACCCGTTTCATCTATATTGTAACGGTGTTGCATGAATTAATTTGACTAAGTCCGGATGAGTCAGGTCCTGACATCTATATTATAATAACGGCAGCTATACAGATATCGCGGTATGTTAATACTCTAAATAAATTCACGGAAGGCGTCATTAAATCGGGATTGATATTTTTAGGCAAGAATCGATTCGGCATTGTGTGTGGGAACGTTGAAGCAGGTATGTCTTATTTTATCAATTTTCTGCCATTTTGGGCATTTTTAGGTATCGACCAAAAATCTAGTGAACGACAACTTGATAGATCACTCATCTCATTATCATTATCATCTTGCTTTAAACTTAACGTCATAATTTACTTACACTCTCTTCGACTTAATTACAGCCTAATCAGATATTAGACCAGTTTCGTAATTTCGTAATGTTTGGATTTGTACTCCTCGTGTTCGATAAAGGACATTCTTCGTAATCAGAGATACGGGTTGAGGAAGCACGTTGTTCAACGTTAACTGGTAAATATTGACTTCAATCCCGATTAATTATCGAGTTAGAAAATAAGTATCTTTTTTTTATCAGGTTGGAATTGTGAAATTGTTCAAATCCTTTTTACAGCTTATATGATTGAGGTTCTGATCAATTCATTAAACGGGTAATTTATTTTAACATACATTTACCTTCCTTTATCGCATTTCATTTGTTCCATATAAGTTCTTTAAATTATTTGATTTGTTACTAGCAATATTTGATAATATCTAATTTTCAATTACCTATTCCGATTATTATTAGATTAGTTATTTCCTAGTTAAACAATGGACCTGATTATTAATGTTGTTGTTAGCCTTTTCAATATCTTCAATTGATATCTGATTATAATGTTACCTTATGCCTTTATGATCAGTTTAGTTCAACTGTTTTTGACACTACATTCTGTTATAATATCTCCTCTCGTAATTAATCCATGAATCTATTATCTAAATATCCGGAACGACTGCCAAACCGAAAAAATATCGAAAGGCATGCATGCCCTTGATGTGAAGAATGTCCAGATACCAAAATAATGTTTCGCAACCGGGGACTTCTAGGTTCTATACAGAGAAAAATGAATTTTCTAAAGTTTCCGGAGAGACTGCCAAAATAATAAATTATCTAAAGGCATGCTCATGATGTGTAGAATCTCTGGATACCTAAATAATTTCTTGAAACCGGGAACTCAATAAATATTATTTTATAGCGTTTAGTACAGAATGTTAGGTGTGCTGGGAAATATCATGTTACATGATAGAATTTCCATTCTAGTTATATATTAAATCTTTCATTTATGATGTTAGAAAGTAAAACATGAAACGAAATGCTCAGAATCTTCTCCGGGGAAACAATGTTGAAATCCTTTCTTTTACCTAGGAAGACACTAGTGTTTTTATGATTTTTTTACCACTTTTTTTGAATAATCGAATTGAATTCGAAGCATTGGTAAAAAAGAATCGATTAATTAAAGGAATGGAACTATGGAATTCCCATTCGAATCGAATCATTGAGAATGAGAATTTTGCCCATCCTCACGTTCCTACGTCAATATCAATTACATACATAACCAAAACCATAGAGTAATAATATTATTACTCTATACAGTAATAATAATATTTTTACTCTATGCCAACACTAGCACAGATAAAACTAGATATATCCAACGGGCACACTAAAATGAAGGAAATGGAACAGTTTTCAATTTCATTATTCAAATTGGACTTTACAAAACATGTATTACGGACTAAACTTCATTATTATTATATCTTTGAATGCGATGCTACAAAGCATACTCCCAAACAGGTGTCATGGCGCGGGCTTGACCATTATGAAACGTATTCGTGAACACACCGTACAATCCTAACTTACACCACTGGAAAAACTATGTTGGGCAAGTGTAAGAGCCAATATTTTTTCTCCTCCCTCGTTATGAATGCCATCTTTGCATTCACCTTTTTTTTTCTTTAGTACGACTGTGGTCTTTGGTTTGTAGCTGTTTTTCGATGAATAATTGGTTTTCTTCTTTAAGATCCTTCTCAATTTTCTTAGGGCATTCTTGCTTTTTTATTTTCTCTCGTCAATAATATATTTATGCTTCTGCAGATAGTCGCGAGTCCAGACCAGATTTTGACAGTTTTAATTTTTCTTGCGATTTGAGATATTTCAAGTCTTAAGTGCTTCTTGAAAGTTTCGATACATTTTCATAGAGCTAGGATTTGTGTTTCAATTTTTTCAACAATTAAATTTTTTTTTGTCTTCGTTTTGTACTTTTGAGAAAAATTTAATAGAATTATCTTTTTAATTTTAGTGTTGTATGTTTCAATGATTATGTAATATGTTCAGCCTATAGATAATATTTTTTACAAGTAACAGATAATAAAATAATAGATCTACGGTAATTTCTGTAAAAATTTCAACTACGCATGTACGGAATTTTAGTTTTGAACACATGACAACATTGTACGTCATATGAATAGGAATAGATGACAGTTGGTGGTTCGTTGAGACTTGATTCCTTTGTTATTGTTTGTTTATGTTTTAATTGGAATACATTCATATTCCTAACATTATTTCTGTAAATTCTTGTTATTATTTAACATCGGTTAACTTTCGTTCATCGATGTTCGTTATTTCATTTTTGAACCTTTGGAACATTTTCTTCAATGGCACTGGAAGTTTAGAACTGCTTTGTGCGATCGAGCTAACGAGTCATGTTTTTAGATATTCTCCGTATGTCTTCTATTTGAAAAGAACTCATTTATTTGTTTGATATCTTCCACGCGATATTCTTCATCCTTATGTTGTTATTTCATATTGCAAGAATTGCAAAGATTGCAGTCTTGTCAAACAACCAATATTTTTTATTCACGAAGAAAAACTCAAGGAATTATGTGCAAACTATGCCAAATGTGAAGAACAAACTATCGATAATGAATTTGGTAAAACCGCTCAGTTTTATATGGTGTACATGAAGCTTGCAGAATATTATTTGACTCTTAGCAGAAGCATTCGTTTAGGAGATTTTAAGTTATTCAGAAATATTTTACCTAAAATTACAATTTATTTTTTGCATTCAACCATCAGAATTATACGAGATGGACGGTTAAGTATCATTACAACCTTCTGAAAGTTGCTCATCAAGGATTAGAGGAATATTTTAACCCCTTCCTGCATGACGTGCTTATATGGCACAATGCATATTTTCTTGATTTGTGCTGCCATCTGCTATTAAATAGTCAAAGTTTAAGCTGTAATACTTATTTTACAGTAGTACAGCGCTCTGTCAGCAATAATACAACCACAAAATAAAAATTAACTGTGGTTTTCGGCCATGTTGAAATTAGATCAACAGCATTTGTACCCTAAAGGTGGAAGTGACAGTCTGTGTGTGAATATAAATTACTAGTTTTAAAAATTTTGAGAAGAATAATTTATGGTGATAAATTTGAGGTTTAATTAACATATATTTATATCCAAAACAGCAATACACTATACAGGTAAGAGTATTTTATAAAAAAATACATGTGTGCCATATATGGCACAGCATGCATTTAGGGAATATAACATGATTATTTATATCAATATTTTTTCATGATTTCTCAGTTTTTTACCCAATATGCATTCTTCATTTTTAGAAATAATGGATCCTAAACGATTTTATGGACATAAACCCGTAACTGTATGTCAAATACCCGATTCACGTGTCTAGGCTATCTGTGTAAGCAATTACTCCAGAAGTATCGTTCCTGTACCCTTTGCCGATCATCACTAATACAATCTCCAGAACTTCCATCTCCATCACAATCCTATTTGACAGACGTCAAGTCCCGTGGAAGATTAATCCAAATCCAAATAAATGGTCAGAAGGGTTGTCGTTTGTACAATTCGCCAAAAACACAACTTACCATGAAGGAATACGCCAGAGTCCATATGAAGCTTTGTTTGGCGTTAAACCAAAATGAGGCATAGCATCGTCATCTCTACTCAACGAGCAAATTACAAATATTGAAACCGAGGAACAGTTAGAAGCTTACGTTAACACTTGTGAAGAAAATTTAATTAATGACCATATTGATGACCATCTTTCAGATGTAAGTGACATGGATGACCAAAATACCATTGAAACCAATCCACCTTCACCTCATGTATTAACTAATCCGCAACCCAGCACATCCTCATCTGAAATGCCGACTGATCTACAACCCAGCACTTCTTCAACTCAAACACTGACTGATCTACAACCGATTACGCCTTCATCTCAAGTGCTGACTAGGCAGCATGAGCTTATTAATTTAAAAAGAGTAGCTGCAAAAGAGAATCTACTACTCCAAGCAACAAAAATGTTGCGAACTTCAAAAAAAAAGTTTCCTGCGGCCCAAATTGGTGATACCGTGAGAATTAAAGTCCCTGACGTCGACCGTGGTCGTACAGATCCCCGAAATGTGTTAGCCATTGTTGTTGGAATAGAGGATTCACACTTTTATGAATTAGCAAACAAAAATGGCACCTTGAAACAGCTTTTCACCCGTAATCAATTTGCAATTTGCAAAGAAAAGTTAATTCCCATGGATGAGATTTCAGCTCAAGAAATTTCGGTAAGAGAAGCAGCTTCTGCTAATTCAAAAAGTGGAGGGCAAGGCTATACACGCTGTAACTGCAAAAAGAAGTGTTCCACGTCTAAATGTAGCTGTAAAAAAAAGAGCCTTTTGTGTAATTCAAAGTGTCATGGTAGCTTAAGTTGTTGCAATAAATAAGGTTGCCGTACATTTACTTTGTTTTTTAAATTTTAGTTTAAGAAATAAAATGCATTTTATTTTTATATTAATATTATGTTTGTTGTGTTTGTTTTAAGTTCAACAACTTCTTTATGTTCATTTGAAAACTGTTTCCATGTTTTAATCAAAATAAATAATAACCTATAGAGTTTTATTTTGTTTTATTTTTATAAAAAAAATCTTTTGAACATACACCATGAGTGTATGATGAATGTTGACATTCGCCGGTGACAGTTAGAAATAATGATATTTGATGAATATATCGGACATACGCCAAGTAACTTGGTGAATGTTGACATTCACTGGTATATCCTGACAATCACCGGTTTTCGGACTTTCACGGTAACATATATATTGTAAACATAATGAAAGACAACATTCTAAACTAGTATACATGTATTTTGATTGTAATCCTAATTTAATTAAAAAAATGTTTATATGCGATCGATTATTTTCATACATTTCCTTTTTAAATTACTACTACCGGAAGCAATATATATATTAGTCGAATACAAAAATTCTCAATTTGGATTAATATCAACTCAGCGAAACATTTATATTGCCCTATAATTTGAATGAGCCGAAAACTGTAGGAATGTAATAGAAATGAATCTTTTATATATGATAAATGCTCATTAAATGTAAACTTTGGTAGCGACCGAAATTTCCCTTGCGTATTAACTCTCAGTACAATAGAAATTCGTCTAACATTCTATGTGGACACAATTTATTCCTGTAATTGTTTAGAAATTAATCCTCTTAGAGCAGCTTTCAATTAAAATACAAACGAATCGACTGCCTCTGAATGGAAATAGCATCCCCAAATATGTAGTACAATTATTTTAAGATGAACTGATGTTATAATTTAGGCAATTCTACAAAATCATACTATTTGCTATGATCTTGGTTGCGATTTAATGGGTAGTAAATTTATTTGGAAACCATAATCCTGCTGTTAATAAATATCAAAACGGCGTTCCATTGTGGAACACTTACTTTTTGATTTCGGCGGTTCACTCACACTTCAGTTGGCTCCACAGAGATAAAGAATAGAGGACCAGAGGCCTATACACTCAATGTAAACTGAGCGGCTCCCGTTTATTTTTGTGCGGTGATGCATTACACATGCGCGAAGTTGTGCGCCATTTAAACTAAAAGTAGAGAAATTTGTATTATTTATTTTCTATTTGTATCCTAGCAGAAGAAAGTGACAGTTCTGAAGCAGCTGCAGTGATTTCAGAAACTGATTTGGATACAGACAGCGAGGATGATATTCCGTTAGCACGTCTAGTGCCATCAGAAAAGCGTAACAAGAAATTGTCAACCAAGATTACTTGGAAAGATTCCCATCTTGTTTTAGATCAGAATAAAATAGCGTTTCAGCGTCAAGAAGAACTTCCCTTGTCTATAAATAATTTAGACTCAACGTATGATTTTCTTTACCGATGAAATATTAGACATGATCGTAGATGAAAGCAATTTATATTCTGTACAATGTAATCCCAACAAACCGGTTGGGCTATCAAAAGTTGAACTGCAGCAGTTTATTGGAATTTGCATATTTATGTCAATTGTACAGCTACCAGCTACAAGGCATTATTGGAATACATCTCTAGGTCATCCGATTGTGTCCAATGTAATGAGTTGCAACAGATGGGAAGAAATTAAGCGAAATATGCATTCCAACGATAATACTAAATACATTCCTCAAGGACAGGCAGGTCATGATAAACTTTTCAAGATCAGGCCACTTCTCACTAGTCTAAGGAAGCGACTGCTTCTAGTGCCCAAAGAAGAATATTTGGCTGTTGATGAGCAAATAATTCCTACGGAAGCTAGGTCATCACTGAAACAGTATGACCCAAAAAAAAAACTCACAAATGGGGTTATAAAGCCTTTGTACTCAGCGGACTGAGTGGATTTTCATATGATTATGAAATATTTGCTGGTGTGCAGTCCAATATTGTGTCCAAAGATGCTCCAGATTTAGGTGTAAGCAGTAATGTGGTTATACGAATGGCAGATAGTATACCGCGTCACTTAAATTTCAAGGTTTTTTTTGATAATTGGTTTACGTGAGTACTGTTAGAGGTATACCTCACTAAAGAAGGAATTCTACCACTTGGAACTGTTAGGATAAATAGAGTTCCAAATTTAAAATTGCCGAAAGAAGCAGAAATGAAACGAAGAGGTCGAGGTACTATAATAGAAAAAGTTGCCTCCGTTGATAATGTTGACGTTTCTTTGATATCATGGTTTGATAATAAGGTGGTAAACCTACTATCAACATATGTGGGCAGCAGCAAACCAACAGTTGCAGTTAGAAGATTTTCAAAAAAAAATTCCAACTACACCACTATACAATGTCCGCAAGCGGAAAAATTTATAATAATTATATGAGTGGAGTGGACCTACTGGATTCAATGCTTGGTTACTACAGAATTCAAATAATATCAAGAAAATGGTAGGGGAGACCGGGGCTTTTTGCCGCAGGGGTAAATCGCCGCACCGGGTTTATCTTTAAAACGTTAGGTCTGGCAATGCTGCATATTATGTCTACGTGTTGCTTAATAGAGGCAGATACTGTGTAGAAATTTTCAGTAATGCCAGAGCAATAGTACGGAGCACACGTGAACAAGTTCAAATATATAACGGGTAAGTAAGTTTTTATAATCACAGTATATTTGTAATATCTTTCGTTACATTTATTTATTATTTGAAAATGGTAAATACCCTGTCTCAAACGGTGCACTCTCTGCTTTACTAGACAATTATTGAGAGCATGTATTTATTTACATTTTGAGGTTAAAAATGATAATTATGACTAAAATACTACTGGGGCTATTCGCCGCATTATTTCCGGGGTAAATTGCCGCACTCGGCTACATGCCCCGGGGTGCGTTGCAATTCATTAATTTGTAAAATTTAATTTCAGAAACATGAGAACATATAAAAGAAAGACCCAACGAGGTACCACACCGCCTCATATCATGTTAAGAGCAGCTAGACTTGTAAGATTAGAAAACAGATCAATTAGGGGTGCGGCAAAAGACTTTGATATTGCCGAGAGAAGTCTGAGAAGATTTTTGTTAAAAGTAAGAGAAGATGAATTAAATGGGTCTGCCGAGATACCAACAACACGTATCGGTTATTCCAAACCACGACAGGTAAGATGTGTCTTTGTGCGTGTGCGTGGTTTATGTTTCATATGGCTATATCAATTTTAGGTCTTTACCGACATCCAAGAAACCCTTCTGGCGAGTTACATTCTTCAAGCTGCAGACATATACTATGGATTAGCACCGAAACAAATAAGAGCTTTTGCATTTGAATATGCCGTGGCACTAGAAACAAAATACCCGCCACAATGGAATGTAACAAAAATGGCTGGCAAAGACTGGTTTACGTTTTTTATGAAGCGACACAGGGATCTATCCATCCGAACACCAGAGGCGACAAGTTTGGCAAGAGCTACGAGCTTCAACAAATCCAATATTGAGAAGTTTTTTGAGAACCTAAGCACTGTTCTGAATCGTCTTAAAATTGGACCCGAAGATATATATAACATCGACGAAACGGGGATCACTACAGTACAAAAACCAGACCGTATTGTAGCCAGAAGAGGTTTTAAACAAATTGGAAGAATTACTTCCCAAGAAAGAGGCACGTTGGTGACTTTGGCCGTTGCGGTATCAGCTATAGGAAATAGCGTTCCACCATATTTTATATTCCCAAGAGTAAATTTCAGACAACATATGTTGAACAACGCTCCGCCAGGAAGTATTGGAGGTGCGAATCCTTCGGGATGGATGACCGCAGTACATTTTTTAGAATGGTGTAAGCATTTTGTTAAACACGTGAAATGTTCCCCAGATAAACCAGTTCTTCTTCTCCGCGATAACCATGACTCCCACCTGTCCATCGCTGCTTTAGATTTCCTGAAACAAAATGATGTAACAGTTTTGTCTTTTCCACCTCACTGTTCCCATAAGTTGCAGCCGCTAGACAGATCTGTGTATGGGCCACTAAAAAAATATGTTAACTCAGCCTGTGATTCCTGGATTACAAATCATCCTGGTACAACCATGTCAATCTATGACATTCCAAAAATTGTTGCAACTGCATTGCCACTAGCGGTTACCCCTAAAAATATCACGGCAGGCTTTCAGGTGGCAGGAATATATCCCTTGAATAGAGATATATTCCCTGAAGAAGAATTTCTACCATCATATTCGACAGATCGTCCAGAAAAACAAAGTGATTTGAATAAAAATAGACAAACAAATTAACAGTTTGAATCATACTAGTGATGACGAAGACTGTCCTTGTCTGTACTGTTTTGATACATTCAAAAATAATAAACCTGGCGAAAATTGGATCCAATGTGTTTCCTGTCACCAGTGGGCACATTGTGACTGCGCCGAGGGAAATAACTCTGATTTTCGTTGTATTAATTGTTTAAGCGAGAACGATAATTAGTCTTTAGTCATTTATGAATAATTTTGTGTTTTTATTCTTTTTTTGTGTTTTTATATTTGAAAAAAATAAAAATGTATACTTAGACTCGATGTGTTTGTAATTTTCAAGAAAAAGGATGTCCGCGGCAACGTACCCCATCGCTGCGGCTATTTGCCCCAAAGCGGGGTAGGTTGCCGCAACGTGCTTCTCATAAAAATATAATTTTTTTTTCAAAAACTTGTGTTGTTGAAAAATTATCAAGCTTGTCAGATTGCACCTAAGACATGAAAGTATTCAATAGACCAATTTACATTTATTTACATTAAACACATAAAAATATATATTGAAAAAATTCAAAAGTGCGGCTACTAACCCCGGTCTCCCCTATTATAGAATTTTCTTTCATGTTATTGACTTAAATTCTGTCAACGCGTGGATTTTGTTTTGAAGAAAAAATGTGAACATGAATCTTCCGTTAGTGGATTTTAAACTAGCAAATCGCTGAGGCACTTTGTAGAATTGATACGACATCTCGGAAACGCGGTCGACCATGTAGATCACTGGAGAACTTGTTGGTAGAAAAGAGACAGTGTGCTTCACCGTCTGACATTCCACTACTAGAAGTCGTTCTCGATGGAGTCGACCATTTACCGGTATGGACTGACACACGACAAAGATGTAAATATCCAGACTGCAGTGGAAAGTCATTTATAATGTGCCAGATGTGTTCAATATATCTTTGTTCAAATAAAGACAGAAATTGTTTCAGTCGAATTCACACTAAATGAATTCCATTATTGCATAGTGTGCCATATATGGCACAGTAGTATTTTTGTTGAAATAAATGGTGAAAATATTAAACTGATTTTTTTTTTAATTCTGTGTCTTATTACTGCAAAATTAACCCACTAAATTTTTTTACCACAAAAAAAATTCATGCAGAAAGGGGTTAAGAATGGTTTCTTCGGAATTAAACGTACAGGAAAGCTATTTTCAAGGCAGCCGATTGACTTACCATTAGAGCAAACGATCAACGCTGATGCTGCTAGAAGACTAACTTGAATTACTCATTTGACAGATTCCATCGCAGCTCGTCAACTTTGGGCCTGTAGTCATGATATTCGATCAACTATTATTACTCACGTTTTGGAAGAAATAGGGATAGGAAAAAAACAAGATATTTCAGCAGTTACAGTCATCGAACTTCAGAAAAAAAAACTACGAGCAACTGGAAAAGTTTGTAAAATGTTTTGATCAATACATTAATCCATTTGGTTTTAGAATTACCACCGAATCAATTGTTACACATTGCATTCTGGTAAAGCTGCTTTGGCTGAAGTAGACAACTTTCTTCTGAACAATGAAAAGATTGGTAATGATGTACGCGAAGCATTCATTTCTCAATGCTCATCAGATATCAACCGGTTTGATAAAACAATCAAGAAAACACCAATTCACAATATTTCGAGTCAGATGGCAAAAAGAAGTAGGTGGAAAAGATCAAGAAATCAAAATACAGCGGGATTTATTTGGACGCATGTTGGGTTAGATTAGGACTATAAGATCGATGTCAGCAGAATTTTATCTTATCCTATAACTCCTGTGCCTCTTTCTCTATGCCATTTGGACGGAGGGATTCATAAAACATAACTTGCCAAATGTCTTGAGGCAAAAATCGACCATGATCCACCAAGTCACGCTGATGTGTATTTGATCGACGGTTTCTTTATTTTACATGGTATGAAAGAAGTACCCAAGACATTTGGTAATATTTCAAAGAAGTGCTGAGTAATATGGTTAACTTGAAAAATCTTTCCTCTCACATCTGGATGCTAACCGGGACAGGTAACAACGAAAATATACAAGCATTACTGGCTAATAGCTTAATTGGTTTCCACGCTTTCACTGCTAGTGACTTAAATCCAGCCTTTTTTAATCGGAAACAAAAGACCTTTCACGTTATTGAAAAATAACGTTGAATTCAAACAAGCATTCGCTGCATTCGGTGACGTTAGCTAACTGATGATGCCTTACGTGAACTATTTGACGTTATTCAGAAGTACACTCGCATTATGTACAATGCGAAAAAATCAGTCGATGTTGATGATGAGAGGTTTCAGCTGTTCATTAATTCCTACAAGGCCAAGATGTCAATGAAAATTTTGCTAAAAAAGTTCGTAACTATCACGCGAGCTTGATCCCTCCGTGTAAGACTGAATTATTTCAGCATTTTTTTTGTTGGAAAAATACTTCTGCGAAAGAGCCCACACCACTTAGCCCCTTGGAATATGGCTGGATGGAGATATATTAACTCTTGTGTTCAAATGGTTCCGAGGAGACCAGCTTCCTTGCGTAGTCAGCGAACTAATTAAAAATTCCGAAAGTAATAATAGGATAGTAAAAATTATTTTAATTATATTAAGCTCAATTAATAAATTTCAATGTCATTTTTACAAAATCTAATCCGGTGAATGATGAAAACTTTTCACACGAAGACGATTCCGAAGATGACGATTAATTCTAAAATCAATTAATAACTGAAATAACGACCATTTTCATAATGCACTTTAAAAATACCTTACGACTTTAAGACTTTAAACCAGTCCAGTGTAATGAAGCATTCTTCATTACTTACAAATAAATTTGAATATCTCAGTAGAATCGAATTACATAGGCAAAGTTAAGAGATCAAACTTCGTGCACATCTATGTATAAAAACTGGTGAACAGAATTCGCCAGCCGGTCACCTGTTCACGTTACGTCACACGCCGCGATCTGTATAAAAGCAAGCCCATTTCATAGCGAAAGGGGACTGACTTGCGAGACCAGCACCGAGATTGACCTGCCGTAATCTAAACAACCCGAAGCCGTTGCTATTGTGCAAATCCGAGAAATAGAGAGTGAGTATTAATTGCCGTTTAAAATCCATTCAAGTCATTGAATTAACATTTCAGTATATAAGTCCGATTTCAAATTCGAACTTTGTTTATAAATTCAATAGTCTACAAAACAATCCCGATAGCTTGGACGAATACGATTCAGCTTCTGCGAATTGTTTTTCTAGAGAATTAGCATTCCAGTATATAAGTCCGATTTCAAATTCGAACTTTGTTTATAAATTCAATAGTCTACAAAACAATCCCGATAGCTTGGACGAATACGATTCAGCTTCTGCGAATTGTTTTTCTAGAGACTAAGTTAGGATATTGTCCGAGACCGATTTGTAGAATTGTTAATGAAGTCACAGCCGAAACCGCTGGAAAAATCAATCCTTATCGCTTGGACGAATACGATCCAGCGTCTGCGAATTGATTTCAGGGGCTACGTTGTGATTCTCTCCGAGACCGACGTGTGAAATTATTTAGTCAGTCATAGCCGATAGCTGACAAATCAACCTAGTCCGTTATACCCCGTTCCGTAAGAAATTACGTCTGAAATACAGGTCAGAGCAAATACACGACCCACGCTCCGTCGAAGTTAACAGTGTACTAAATATTTAGATTGTCGCGATTCATTTCATTTCTAGACCTAGGGACAAAAACTTGTCTACCATCTCACGCAGATGGTGGAGACTCCCGACGATAGGAAAACATCTAATTAGCGCGTTATTTTATACACGGAAAACGAACACATTAAAACGGCCTGTTCCTAGCAACATTTTGTAAATAGATTGTACATAGCTGGTGTAAATGTAAATAGAGATAATTAATAAACTTAGTTAAGCAAGAAATATCTGTTTTATTTGGCAATCCACACGAAAGAGAAACAGCAATTTTAAAACCTATATAAAAAGGGAACCTGGACCCTCAAGAAACCCGAGCAGGTCAGTTACTGTCATAAGAGGACAGTAAGTGACAACCTCCCCACTTGTAATTAACCATTCAAGCGGAAGGAGGTTACAAAATGGCGCCCGAGATTTAAAGTAACGGAAACTAGATAGAAATTGCTCTCTTTGATTGCCAAATAAAATGTCATTAGTAGAGGAAGATATTACAGGGGTCGGTAGCAAAGTATCGTGGGTATATAGCAAACGAAAAGACGAATTGGAAGTGGAACTTGCCAAGTTGGGATTAGAAACGAAAGGTACTGTAGACGAATTAAGAAAACGGTTAATCGAATTCTTACGAAGTGAAATACCTGGGGGAAAATCCAAAATGGAGAAGAATAATGACAGAGGTAAACTCATGGATCAGGTCCGTAAATGGGGTGTACACTTCGAAGGGAAAAGGGACAGCCTGGAATTCTTAGAACGATTTTCCGAGCTCAGGATAGCATATGGAATTGAAGAAGAAGATTGTCTGCAGGTATTGCCCGAATTATTGAAAGGCCAAGCCTTATTGTGGTATAGAAACAATAACACACAGTGGCAAACATGGTCGGATTTTATAACAGATTTTGAGTTATATTTCCTTCCAAATAACTATCGACAGGATATCCTAGATTCAATCGTGAAAAGGGTGCAGGGCCCTCAGGAAGACACAAAGGAATTTATAATTGCTTTGCAGACTCTGTGCAGAAGGAGTCAAGTTATAAACAAACAAGAGGAATTGAACAGAATTTATAGAAACCTGCGGCCAGAAATCCGACGGTACGTTAGGCCTAGGGATTTCTCTTCTCTGTCGGACCTAATCCAACTCTGCGAAGAGTATGGAAATTTACAGAAGGAGTTAGGGGATGATCGGAGAAAATGTAGTATAGAACCAAAAGAGACTGTAAACTACATACAAGCGAATAGAGCATTGCCACGGAATATAGATCAGCAAGAAGTATGTTGGAGATGCGGTGAAAAGGGACACCGGCGTTTCGAGTGTAGGGGCACTTTTAAACGATTCTGCTCGCGATGTGGCAAACAGGGTATTCTGACTCGAGAATGCCAATGCAGGAATACGAAACCGGGAAACGAGCGGACGTCCAGCGGACAAGCAGGAGCCGCTGGGACGTCATAGAACACATACCTGTAATAAAGGATGTATCCTCCACAACCGAGGGCACAGTGGACCCGAGGATACATTTTAAGGTTGCAATAGGGAGGCAAGTGTTCTCAGCACTAGTGGACACAGGATCAGTTAGGTCCTATATTAATGAGGAGGTGGCCGATCATTGTTCAAGATGGAATGTTCCACAACAAGAGGTCAGACAAAGGGCGTGTTTAGCGAATGGGGCCACAGTACCAATTAACCGAGGGTTTTATATCAAATGTACTGTGGATAACCAAGACAAGGAAGGACATTTTCTGGTCTTACCGGGAATGATGTCCCAGATTATTTTAGGGATGGATTTATTATATAAATGGCAGATAACCATTGACCTGCGAGAGCCCGATATGCCTAGGAACGCGGTTGAGACCCAAACGGAAATAATAGGTAGTATCTCTAAATTGGAGACTAGTCAGGAAGAGAGACTGAAAGCATTCCTGAAACACGAGCTGGGGAAATTTATAGGCGTGAAAGGATGTACGCCGCTGGTTAAACACCAAATCAAGCTGAAGGATCCCACCCCTATAAAACAGCGGTATAGACCACAGAATCCCGTAATGCAGGAAATTGTGGACAAGGAGGTAAATAAAATGTTGGAAGAGGGAGTAATTGAGCCATCGAACAGTCCATGGAGTTCACCAATAGTGCTCGTCAAAAAGAAAGAGGGTAAGCATCGGTTCTGTATAGACTTCAGGAAAGTTAACGCCCAGTCAGAAAAGGACGCATATCCGTTACCGTATATTACTGCCACGCTTGAAAAGCTGAAAGAAGCAAAGTATGTGTCTACCCTGGATTTAAAACAAGGCTATTGGCAGATTCCGCTTACTCCCGAAAGTAAAACTGTCACTGCCTTCACTGTCCCTGGCCGAGGACTATATCAATTTACAGTGATGCCTTTCGGATTACATTCAGCACCAGCCACATTCCAACGCCTACTCGATAGAGTAATAGGACCGGACATGGAGCCAAATGCGTACCCATATATCGACGATATAATTGTGGTTAGCAAAACCTTTGAGGAACATTTGGCCCATTTAAAGGAAGTGCTGAGAAGATTGAGGATGGCCAATCTGCAAATTAACGCAGAAAAATGCCACTTTTGTAAGCCGGAACTACGGTATCTAGGGCATGTAGTGGGAAAAGAAGGGATAAAAACAGACCCAGAGAAAGTGGAAGCTATCGTGAAGATGAATCCTCCAACGAATGTACGTAGCTTGAGGAGATTTTTGGGAGTCGCATCTTGGTACCGCAGGTTCATTCCTGAATTTTCAAAGATGGTGGGGCCTTTAACGAAACTATTGAAGAAACAAATGAAGTTTCAATGGCTTCCCGAGCAACAGGTAGCTTTCGAGAAAATCAAGGAGAAACTTACGCAGGCTCCGGTTCTAACGTGTCCTGATTTTTCCAAACCATTTACGATGCAAACAGACGCCTCAGATAGCGGGCTTGGGGTGGCCCTCACTCAAAAATTAGGTTCACAGGAACAAATAATAGCCTTTGCTAGCCGAACGCTAAGTTCCTCAGAAAAGAACTATTCCGTGACGGAAAAAGAGTGTCTAGCCATTATCTTTGGAATTCGAAAGATGAAAATGTACTTAGAAGGTTACAAATTTACCGTTATCTCTGACCACAGGGCTTTAAAGTGGTTACGCGATTTGAAAAACCCATCCCAGAGGCTGGCCAGATGGGTCATAGAACTGCAGCAATATGACTTCGAGATTGTGTATCGGAAGGGTGTATTAAACAGAGTAGCAGATACTCTGTCCCGAGCCCCATTGCCGGATCACGAAGAAGAAGAAGAGATTGCCCTTATCGAGCCTGTTATACCGGATCCCTGGTGGGAAAAGAAAGTTAAAGCCGTCAACGAAAAACCCGAACTACTTCCGGATTATCGAGTGGAAAACGGTAATCTATACAGACACTTTCACGAAGCTAATGATTACACGGAAGGAGCCTCCCCCGAACCATGGAAGTTATGTGTTCCAAAGAATGCCCGAACACGGGTTCTGTACGAATGTCATGATGAGAACACGGCAGGACACCTAGGGATTAATAAAACAATCGCAAGGGTGGCTCAGAGATACTACTGGCCTGGTATGTTCAGGGAGATATCCCGCTATGTGAGGAAATGCGAGCACTGCTTGAAATACAAAGCTTCGCAACAGGCACTTCCGGGATTCATGCAGCAAAGCAAAATATCCAAACCATGGGAAATGGTGAGTGTGGATCTAGTAGGACCCCTACCTCGATCGAACAAATCCAACAATTATTTAGTAGTGCTGCAGGATCGGCTGACCAAGTGGACAGAATGTCAAGCAATTCGGACAGCGAACACGGAAACTGTCATGAGGGTGCTGAAAGATAGGGTGCTTATGAGATTCGGATGTCCCAGAGTGTTAATTAGTGACAATGGGGCCCAGTTTGTCGCTAATAAATTTCGGAAATTTTTAGAAGAGTTTGGAATCAAACATAAACTCACCCCTCCCTATACCCCACAGGCCAATCCAGTAGAGAGAGTTAATAGAGTGGTAAAAACGATGATTGCGCAATACTGTGAGGACGATCACCGTACATGGGACGCATATTTGCCGGAATTAATATTTGCCATCAATACGGCCCGACATGACTCAACTGGATTTACTCCCGCATATTTAAACTACGGTCGAGAAGTGGACCACCCGAAGACTTTGTTCCGGGAAGTTCAGGGACCGGGTAGCGACGATGATGATGGAAACCCCGATCCTACTAGACATGAGGAACAGTTAGGAAAATTGAGAGACGCCGTCAACTTCGTCAAATTACAGTTGAATAAAGCCTTCACTATCCAGAGTCGACACTATAATCTGAGACGGCGCGATTGGGCACCTAAAGTAGGGGAGGAGGTCATGTGCAAAGAACACCCGCTATCCTCGGCAGCTCAAGGTTTCGCCGCTAAACTGGCCCCGAAGTTCGCAGGCCCGTTTAAAGTGAAGAAAATCATTTCACCGGTAGTGGTCGAGCTGGAAAATGGAACTAGTCGTAAACCCGTTCGAGTCCATGTAAAGGACTTGAAAAAATTAACTGTTAACTAATGTAATTTTCTTTCCCCAGGAGTAAATATGACTTCAGTTCCGGAAATTAGAACTCCCGGGAAAGACGCCGAGGCTGCCATCCGACTGGGAAAGAGGCTGCACGATCTATTTGGTTCCAGTCCGGAATCAAGTCCAGAACTCCAGCTGTACTATTCGCCGATCCCCAATATGACACCGCCTACTCCCGATCTACCCCAGCAGCAACCGTCCTTACCAAAGAAACTATCAACCCCTTGTGTAAATAACCCCCTGAAATATAGTGACAGAGACACCGTTAGTGGTATAAATAGATTAAGTGTAGATAGTAAGAAACCATATTTTAAGAAACGTTTACGTAAAATGCATGACTATAGGGTGTATGATCCAACCGGCCGGCTTGTGGCGCGCGTGAAAATACCGTGGGACTGTGAGGTCAAGCCGACGTACGAAACGTATCGTACGTTCGAAAATTTTCGGGAGAAAATTTTCTAAGAAAGAAAGGGGGGTGTGTAATTAAGCATTCTTCATTACTTACAAATAAATTTGAATATCTCAGTAGAATCGAATTACATAGGCAAAGTTAAGAGATCAAACTTCGTGCACATCTATGTATAAAAACTGGTGAACAGAATTCGCCAGCCGGTCACCTGTTCACGTTACGTCACACGCCGCGATCTGTATAAAAGCAAGCCCATTTCATAGCGAAAGGGGACTGACTTGCGAGACCAGCACCGAGATTGACCTGCCGTAATCTTAACAACCCGAAGCCGTTGCTATTGTGCAAATCCGAGAAATAGAGAGTGAGTATTAATTGCCGTTTAAAATCCATTCAAGTCATTGAATTAACATTCCAGTATATAAGTCCGATTTCAAATTCGAACTTTGTTTATAAATTCAATAGTCTACAAAACAATCCCGATAGCTTGGACGAATACGATTCAGCTTCTGCGAATTGTTTTTCTAGAGAATTAACATTCCAGTATATAAGTCCGATTTCAAATTCGAACTTTGTTTATAAATTCAATAGTCTACAAAACAATCCCGATAGCTTGGACGAATACGATTCAGCTTCTGCGAATTGTTTTTCTAGAGACTGAGTTAGGATATTGTCCGAGACCGATTTGTAGAATTGTTAATAAAGTCACAGCCGAAACCGCTGGAAAAATCAATCCTTATCGCTTGGACGAATACGATCCAGCGTCTGCGAATTGATTTCAGGGGCTACGTTGTGATTCTCTCCGAGACCGACGTGTGAAATTATTAAGTCAGTCATAGCCGATAGCTGACAAATCAACCTAGTCCGTTATACCCCGTTCCGTAAGAAATTACGTCTGAAATACAGGTCAGAGCGAATACACGACCCACGCTCCGTCGAAGTTAACAGTGTACTAAATATTTAGATTGTCGCGATTCATTTCATTTCTAGACCTAGGGACAAAAACTTGTCTACCATCTCACGCAGATGGTGGAGACTCCCGACGATAGGAAAACATCTAATTAGCGCGTTATTTTATACACGGAAAACGAACACATTAAAACGGCCTGTTCCTAGCAACATTTTGTAAATAGATTGTACATAGCTGGTGTAAATGTAAATAGAGATAATTAATAAACTTAGTTAAGCAAGAAATATCTGTTTTATTTGGCAATCCACACGAAAGAGAAACAGCAATTTTAAAACCTATATAAAAAGGGAACCTGGACCCTCAAGAAACCCGAGCAGGTCAGTTACTGTCATAAGAGGACAGTAAGTGACAACCTCCCCACTTGTAATTAACCATTCAAGCGGAAGGAGGTTACACCAGTGAGTTTCATAAAACCACTTTAGTCGTTAAAGTCAATTTTACTATAAAGTGAGGTTCTACGTGACTTTAGAACTACTTTAATCTATAAAAGTTTTATGTTTTGTCATCCATGTGTTTTGGAATAACATAAATATTGAAATATTTTGAAAAAAAATTCACATGCATTACCCGTCAAAAGGTGCCTAATGATTGAAGTAATTTTTCTGTGAAATCTTACTCGATTTCAAAAAATTCTTCTGCCTCCAACTCTGTCTCAAAGATGTGAATCCTTCTTAGAAACGGCAAAAATGTTACATCACACTGAATATTTATTTAATTAAACACTAGCCAATATTTTAAATACATATTATATTTTCTTAAGCACAATAAACCAAAAACATAAATAACAATACTTCAAAACGACTGCTGGTAAAACTCTAAACTACTTGAAAGTTTGATTTTGTCTCAAAAGTTAAGTTAAAAAGTTAAAATGTACAAACGTTGTGTTGTTAACAACGCTGCTGGTGGCGGCGTTACTATTAATAACTATTGTGTAAGTATATTTTATGCTTTATTTAAATTTTGAACACTTTGTATCGAAGTAAAATTTTGATTCATTAAATACCTGCATATATTATATGTTATTGCAACTTTTTTATTGTACAAGTTAAATATTGACGATTAATTGAATACGTAACGTATTTTGATATCAATAAGAACATTTTACAGATATTTTTTGTTGTAGGAAAAATATATTGTTGTAAAGGGAGACGGCGGCGGACGCAGAGGAAGACGGGGTCGAGGACGGGGCCGAGCCCGGGCCCTGTAACGGGCACGAAGGATCCCGCAACAGAAGGATGCGGTACTCGTGGTCCCCGAGGAGGAAAATGAGGGACCTCCTCTTCCAGCTTCGGAAACAGAAAAGCAAAGTATGTTTATTTACCATTTATACCTACGTTTATATATTTTTATACTTTTCAATCTTATTTTATGAATTATTAATATAATTTTTTTTACAGGAATGGATGAGGAAGAAATTCTCATGGAAGAGCATTAAACTGTTCTTTTTTTTTCGAGCATCAATAAATTTATTAAAAGTTATTTATGGTTTTCATTAATAAATGTAGGTATTAAATTGAATGTTAATAGTTGGAAAGTGATATTATTCAGATATGTACTTACCATGTTTGAAAAATGTTCATTTCCGTTTTTGATGAGGTTTCAATATTTTACATAAAACATCAGAAGTAGGTATATTAAATACGATTGATGAATTTTCATCATTTGGAAAAGATAGTCACATATAGGAATGAATTCAACTTTGGTAGTAATCATTGATTTTCGGAATGTAAATAGGTAGGTAGGTATAGGTACCATTAAAATACCATTTCATTATGAGTAAATTGTTGAATAATTTTATTATCATATCCATACATATAATCGGGCATCTGATTCTTTAAAATTTGTTTTTTCATATTTGATAGGAGAGTTACCTACGTACTAAGTTTTGAATATTCAATCACTTATATAATGATAAAAATGTACCCCTAATTATTCGTCCTATCTTAGTTCTTGTTATTCATGTATTTGCAAACATCAGTTCTTTCTAGTATTAATGCCCTACGTTTCAATCCTTGGAAGCGTTCCCGATATATTTCGTAATGTTGTAAATTGATACATGCTTTGTTGAAAGTATGCTTTCTGGTATCAAATTCATTGTTGAATATACAATATAATATAGAATCGAGTGAAATTTCAGACGAAGGTGTAGTTCTATAGTACTCTCATGAATTTGTAACGTACGTCACTTTGCCAATTGTAGTTTATATATTTCAATTAACGAAGCTTCAAAAGAAAATGCTTATAAGATATAGTCGCTCTATAGCCTCTGTTACTAATTTTACACAACGTTCCACTGATTGTGTGTGGCAAGGAGATTGTTGATTTGTCTTCAGTGGACTGTATAATAGTGGTGATTCTTGTTGGTTATAAATTCATTTCGATTTTTCTAAACATTTATTGAAATTATTTAATACAGAACGAACATTACGAATGCTTAAAGTCAACTGTCTCTTATACGTTTTAAAAACTACTATCTCTCTCTCCCTTCCTTCTCTTCGTACTTCCTCTTCCGTCGTGGCGGCAAATATTCTAGTTCAAATTTAAACTGATTCCCCAACAGATATCTTGTAAAATTTAGTACTGGCGTTTCATTGTGCCTAATAAGTAACTGCAACTCTTCATCAGATGTGTCTCTTAATATATGAGGTTCCGTTATTTTTGTAGTCTGCCAGTCAATCATGTCAATATAGTCAGTAGCCTTGAAATTTAACAGGGGAATTTTGAATTGTCTCGTAACATTTGTCAAAATTTCCCTTTGTTCGGCTCTGGATTCAAGGTGCGCCCCTTCATTGATGCTGTCAAAGAAAATTTTAAGAATCTCTAACCTGAAGAACACAATTCTATGGATGAAATTATGATCCCTTTCAAAGGCCATAGCTCGCTGAAACAGTACATAAAACGTAAACCCCACAAATGGGGTATAAAGGTGTTTGCTCGAGCAGGTGTCAGTGGAATTGTTTACGAGTTTGATATTTATATTGGAAAGGCACAGTAGTAACTGAAACATCTTCACTGGGCTTCAGTGGAGATATTGTAGTAAAAGTTGCCACTAATCTACCAAAAAACCAAAACTTCAAGATATACACAGATAACTTTTTTACGTCATATAATTTGTTTACAACTCTGAAAAATATGGGAATACATTCAATTGGGACAGTAAGGCGAAACAGACAAAAAGGCTATGAACCAAAAGATGACAAAGTTCTAAAAAAAGATGGAAGAGGATCACTTGACTAGCGCACAGATACGCTAAATAATATAGTAGCAGTGACATGGTTTGATAATAAATCGGTAACAATGATTTCAACATATAAGGGCGTTGAACCAACTGAAATGGTGAAAAGATGGTCACAAACAGACAAAGCATATATCCAAATTACAAGACCTGAAGTAATAAAAACATATAATACAAATATGGGTGGAGTGGACCTCAACGATATGTTAGTTTCATTATACAGAACCAGAATGGGTACCAAAAGATATTATTTTCGAATATTTTTTCACTTGATGGACATTTCCATAGTAAATGCCTGGTTGCTCTATCGGCGTCATTGCAAGATTAAAAATATTCCGACTTATAAGAAGCTTATAGTTTTTAGAAGCGAAATTGGTAGGGCCTTGATAGAATGTCTGAATGTAAAAGTAAAACGTGGACGAGCTCCGTCCAGAGAGGCAACCCCGCCAGTTCAGCCATATAAAAAACGTTCATTTGTTCCTAAGCCAATAGATGACATTAGATATAATGGAAGAGAACATTGGCCTGTTCATATTGAGCCAAAAATGAGATGTCGTCAATGTAAATCTTACACCAGGATGGCCTGTGGAAAGTGTAAAATGTCTTTGTGTGTTACGAAGGACCGCAACTGTTTTGTTAAATTTCACAAAAAATAAAAATAAAATGAAATTATAATTATTTCCCAACATATATTTTATAACATCTATACAGTGTTTTTGTTACATTTCTCCCAATGACTCCATATGGAGTCACAATTTGTTTTTAATGTAACAGATTAATGAAACAAGAAAATGGTAATAATCAGCTACGTTGGCTAATGATATGACATAAATAGACGAATTAAAAAAAAAAGAGAAAACATTTTTTTTTTTAATTAATTCGGGAAAGAAAGGGATAAGTTATGCAGTTAAGTCGTTGTGTCTGGACCGGGTTTTACAGTGGCAACACAATAGATCTTCACTGATCTTCACCGAACCTTACACAGACGCCCTTTTAACGTGGTCTAGAACATTGTTGATGATTAATAAGAGAAAATACATGAAGATTAAGTGAACAATTGGTTATTTCTATAATTATTCCTATCGGATTGATTAGTTTACTTGAATTTACACTGAAGTTATCTGATATTTATCTTGTGATATATTATCGAATTTGTTCAATTTTCATAAAGTATGGAACCTAACTTTTTGAAAACTAAAGAGTTATCTTATGAATTGGTTATTAGGAGTCAATCTGCAAATCGTAAACTTTTAAGAGGTTGTTTACATAGAGAACAATATGACAGGAGTTTGACTCCAGTTAATGATGAATTTCAATTCGGTGAAGGTATTCCGGAATTATCCGAATCTCCAAAAGATATTAAAGAAGCAGGTATCAAGAAGAACCGGGTGACAATGCTAGAAGAATCGAAACCAGGCTTACTCACTTATCTTCTCGCATTGACAGGCTTAACGCTGAATCTTTATGTGATAAAATTTTCAAAGATAAATTGGCGGCTCAACATACTTCGTATGTCTCGTGGTAGATATAACTCTTTACATCGAGGAACTCCGACAACCAAAGAAGTTACATTATCATTGTTTTCAAATATATGACTTACGGGTGGCAGTTTGAGAATCGGAACACTCATTCAATTTTCCGATTGAAAATTGAGATATACGAGGGTGGTTCAAATATGATCGAGACAAACGCTGTAGATGGCGCGCATGTATGTTTTGAAGGTCGTGGCTTGAGTATGTGATAGCTGGGTCCCTTACGAACAGTGTGGCATAGTTTTCGTCGGGAGCGCATGTTTCACGCGCGTGCTACGACCATGAGTGAACGTCAAGTGCCGACTACCGTTGCGCAAGGTATTGTCATTCGTTTTTTAGTGTGGGAAGGCGTTAAAAACACGGACATTTTTCTGCGTTTGCGAAATCAGTTCGGTAGTGAGTGCCTGAGTAGGGCTGCCGTGTTTAAATGGGCCAAAGCATTCAAGGATGGCCGCGAAACCGTCGAGAATGAGCCGCATGATCGTCGACCGCGAACCAGCATCACACCAGACAACATTCGCCGCGTAGAACAAATGATTTTGGAGGACCGTAGGATGAATGTTCGAGACATTTCGGCTGAACTCGGCATCAGTATTGGTAGTGTAGAGTCTATCATCCACGAACACCTTCAATATCGCAAAGTAACGGCGCGATGGGTTCCTAAACTGTTGAACTTCGAGCAAAAATTCACGCGGTGGGAAGTTTGTCGCCGCTTGCTGACGCGATACGAGGCGGAGGGGGACGGTTTTTTAACGCGAATCTTCACTACAGACGAGACATGGGTACACTATTACACTCCCGAAAGCAAGGTGTCGTCTAAAGAGTGGTGGAAGAAGGAGGAAGGGACGCCAGTCAAAGCGAAGACAACCAGGTCCGCGGGTAAGGTTATGTGTACTGTGTTCTGGGACCAGCGGGGCGTGCTGCACGTCGATTTCCTGCGCACCCAACGTACCATCAATGCTGCATACTACTCTAACCTTCTGAAAACACACGTGAAACCCGCTTATCGCTCGAAACGGAGGATCATTCCAGCACGAAGTGCGATTCTTCTCCAGGATAACGCGCGCCCTCATACCGGGCGTCTCACGCTCGATGCAATATCGAAATTGGGGTGGGAGGTACTGGAACACCCCCCTACAGTTCAGATTTATCACCCTGCGACTACCACATGTTTGGACCACTGAAAGAAGCCCTCGGAGGTCAAAGATTCAACACCGACGACGAGGTAGAGGAGTTCGTGCGCACGTGGCTGTTCCGAGTTGCCCGAGGAATTCTTCGATACCGGCATCAAAAAACTTCCGGAAAGGTGGACAAAATGCGTAGCTAGTGAGGGAGAATACCTAGAAAAACTGAAAATTTTTGTAAATTTTTTCGATAATAAATAAACGTGTCAGAGTATTTGTCTCGATCATATTTGAACCACCCTCGTATTTCCTTTGTTATTGTATTCACAAGGAATTGTAATTAACTTAAACAGTTAATCCGTATTTTTTCAAAATTAGCCCATTTGACTTGTAGTGTTTCAAGGCTTTGTGATAAGTACCATTTTTGGAAGCTTATCCCAATTAATTGATCATTTGGACTTCGAACTTCTTACATTCACGAGGATTTGTTCATCCACTTTCTTAACGTCGGATTTGTTAAGGACATAAGGGACAAGGAAGAGAAAGTGAGCATGGAGACCCAGACACCAGGTCAGGACGAGCTCTTGGAAATAACAAAGCCGGAAACGGTTGATGAGTGGTCGGACACCATAGACAAGAAGTGGAGCGATAGTCTGTTCACAAATACAACGATCGAAAAGGAAAGTATAGTTCTTATACATTCATCAGTTCTATTATTTATTCCATAGAGATACATATATTTATTTATTCATTTATGTATTTATTTATTTATTTATCTATTTATATAGTAGCTATTTATGGTTTTAACACTCATGTGTCGTACACGCGTCCAGGCCTTCATGTTTTATGATGGGACTATACATTCAGCAATCTAACCTGGGTAGGGCAAGAGCGGCTCACGATTTAGCCACAGCCCTGGCGATAAGAAATCGCGTGGATATCATGCTAGTCTCGGAGCCGAACAGGAAGATCTCAGCAGGGGCTGATTGGATCACCGATAAGGGGAGAAACGTGGCAGCCTACTTTCCCAACAAAAATGTGCAATTGGAGGCATGAGAGAAGAGTGACGGGTTCTTGCGCCTGGAGTTTCTACAATTTGTTTTGTACGTTGTGTATTGGTCCCCCAATATCTCAAGAGGAATTTGAAAGGTCGGCGGAACGGCTGTTCGAGAATGCCCGTAATGCTCCACTACCGGTAGTGATAACCGGAGACATTAACTCTAAGTCGCCGCTATGGGGATCCCCTATAACGGACTCAAGAGGTGCAATGGTGGAGGAATGGCTGGCTGACTTGGGACTGGTGGTTATCAACTCTGGGTCTCCAACATCCATCAGGAATGAAGCTCGAACGCACATAGATGTGATAGTATGCTCTGAGGACATAGTGGCAGAGGTATCTAAGTGGTCGATTGTAATGATCCGACGGATTATTACTTTTTGTTTTGGGGGCCTTTGAATAATATTGATTTAAATTCAAATTGAAAATTTTATAAATTATTATATCTTGAACACGATATACCAGACAGACCTAGCGACGGTAATCTGAGTCCACTTTCCTGTATCATTGGCCGGTCAGCCATGAACCATGTTGTACAAACGTAAGCACGGCACGAGGTCAATGGTACTTTTTTCCCTGAGTCAGGAAAAATTTACGTGGAGTTGAACAGAGCAATTCTTTCGCCTAGTTAGATTCCTATTGGCTGTTGTTATATTTCATGGGCGTGTTCTGATCCCGGAATTCGAAATTGAACATATTTTCTAAGATTGAGCGTGGGGTGGCCCCCCCGCTTCTATGATTTCATAAAAACTAATTAATTTGAGGAAAAAAGGCAGTTCTCGACCACCTTCTCAGTTAGTTCTCCACCAGGTACTTGTCGGTAAGGCCAGCTTGCGTTATGTCCACAGGGATGCTCATTGTTGCATTAAATCAAATCAATTAATAAAATGTCTATTCAGAATATACAAATCGAGTTCAAGAAATTTATAGATATTAAATTAACAATGCAACAAGGGTTATACATCCCTGGGGGCTAAAAGCAGCGCTCGACTTGTACGCGTCTTCCGCGTCTCGCGTAAAGTGTTTGTTCCCTTATTTAAAAATCATTTTGAGACAATTTTCTATCATACTAAATTTAATCCGATGTAGAAATCGAGTGTTTAAATTCTTTGTGCGTTATTCCTACAAGGGGTTCGAGATGAAATGGTGTTATTAGACCAACAGGGTAAGTGCATTTTGATTGCCAAAGAATAACTGTTATATTGACTTCAACCTCGGAATCGGTAATATAATATAATGTGGTTATTCACCATTCAGATCATGTTACGCCCGCCACTGTTTTATTTGTTAATATATTTTTGTCCTGCCATTCAGGCTAAGTAGTGATCAATTGTAATTCTGCTTATCGGAGATTACTTAGGGGAGATAATAGAGTATCATGTCGTTAGGCTTATCCCAGTTTACCAGAAAGGGAGGAATCCTTTGATTTTGAACATCATTTATCAATCATCGGCGTGATCGAGCGCGAAACCGATAACTGTTCGAGGTTGTGCTAATTAGTCCTCCATTTATTTTAACTCTCTAAAGAGAATATGGACAAGAACTCGCTCTCAGCGAATACGTCCTTCAGAATTTACGCTTGAATAGATATAAAGATATAAGTATAGGTAATTGTACGAGCCGGTCCCTTGGAAGGGATCGCGGCCTCATAAACAGCTTCTAGGTGAGCTGAAATATACGCCTAGTGGTGGCAGCTTTAAAAGAACCTTAAGGGTACACGGATCAACTAAGATCTCTGATATCCGAACAGGTTCCAACAAACAATTTTAAAAATTCATACAACACGTCGATGAGGTATTAACGCTACCTGAAATGATACCCAGCCGACTGTTACAAGTTCAAGTGTTACAAGCAGTGAGATAGGATTCCGAACCTATTCACTTATTTGGGAAATATTATATCTAGAGCAGTCTGGAGTAAGTTCAGATTTATTATTATCTAAAAACACAACGCTCGGCGGAATGTTACACGATATTTCACGAAAACCCTTACACATATCACGGTCATATCTACTTCCAGTTAGGGGGAAAAAAGCAAAGATTGGAACAACCCAGAAAGGTACTCCGACCTGACCGGTTCGTAAGACTACTTAGAACACTAGAGAATGCTGATAGTTGAGATCTTTATTCTAGAATAGTGGAATGCCACGAGAAATCACAGGTCGCCGGAGCTCCCCAATTGGGTGATCCAATGCCATACTGGTGGTTACCGGAAATCGAGGAACTCCGAAAGCAGTACACGAGGAACACAAGAGTTATTACCAGACTTCGTGTTGCTGCCCCTAATAATGAAGCATAGATTAATGCTGTGAAGGATAGGAACAGGGAAATCAGGAGGCAAATTAGAAAACTGATCTCCACGAAAAAACGCGAGTGTTGGAGAGAACTGTTGAAAGATCTGGACGAGGACATCTGGGGCCAGGGCTACCACATAGCTACACGGCATCTTCAAACTCAGACGAATCACTTACATTACAGTGAAAATCAAACTAGAACCCAGCAGTTTGTTTGTCACTATTCCGGTCTGACTTTGATTTTCTCACTGAATTGCGAAGATAGTACGTTTTCATTATTTTTAATTTAAATAATTTACTGGTTCTTGAAACTAGTAGATTTTTCATTATCATCATCTTCGAGCTCGAAGTTAATGTTTCACGGTTTTTGGAAATTTCGATAATTTCAGAACCAGCTTAACAAGGTATTGAGCTTGTTCTGACAATTTACGAACTTTATTTTAGTTGAGCAGTTACTCGCCTTTTCTTCTCTTATTTCCTCAGGTAAATTCTGATACTTCTGGACTCTACAACCCTCTGGCCATTGGACTGTGGAGGTTCCTCCTTTGCTGTAACGGACGTCACAGCTGGGGAGATAAACATGAGTACTACATTGACATAAGTTCGTGTTTGTTACTTTTTGGAAGTTAACACTAAAATTCATAGTATAAACAGATCCTTTATCTTAATAATGGCAAAACTAAAAACTCAAACCACCATGAGGCCCGAAAAGAAAATGTTAATGTCAGCGGTAAATAAGATATTGCTCTTGTCAGAAGAGTCCATGAGCATATTGAGGACACACAGGATGCAAAACCTAAAACTCATCGAGCGCTCCTCAAGATGCACCAAAGATCCAAACCCTTTGGCCACTACTCTCACATTGATGAATAAGAAGTACCCACTTTCAGTGAACAAACAAAGAGCATCAGAATACGGAATACCCAAAACCTTCCTAGCTCCACCAAACAATAGGTTGAATAAGGACAGACACAAACATGATAGGGTTATATGCAAGAAAGAAGCAATTGACTGGTGGATAGAGAAGTCGGAGTTTCCCTCAGAAAATATGGTGAAGGTTATAGATTTCTTGTATACAAGAGGCCCAGACAAGAAGTAGCCGACTATTACAACATAGCGTGGGGAAATGCAAGGATAAAATGGGGCCCTCCAGTCCCCCACAGACAAATGATCTCGACACACAAGCCAATCATTGATGTCCCCAAAGACATGCTAGAAGCTCTCTTGAAAGAAGCCCTGTTTCCAAATTATGTCTTACCCTCTTCGAGGGTCTCCACAACAACAGAAGTGAAGGTCAGGGAAATCATGGATTTAGAGTTTGATGCCAAAATTTGCCTTACTCGACAAGTTAGACTTCTTTTAAATGAAATGGACCCTAGGGAGAGATTTCTGCCAATCATACCTGGAACTCCTCTAAACGTTGTCACCTTCAAACATGCCCTGAGCCACTGCAATTATGTAATTACAAACTACCGGATGGTGGATGTGACTGACTTCGACAATTTCACTCCCCTTCTAGTGCTAATAGCTAGGACTGTGATATTTGAGTTCAGGCAATCTAGAGTAGATATAGGAGAGTTAATGACAGTATTGAACTCCTTCAGGATATGTGACCGAAAAATCGAGGAGATACTAAACAACACTACGTTGGGGTGCTCCATAGAAATGAGATGGCTGAAGGCTGCATGTGGACATTGGGTGAACCTAGAATACTCATTCAGAGATCTTATAATCTGCCCTCACCCTTGTTGAGGAGTCATAAGATATCTGGAGAACGCATCAGGGTTTGGGGTGTCCTACCAAGTCTTTAGAGAAGTCTGCAACTTAAAGTAAGGGAGCATCAGAGGAACTTTCACCAGGCAAGGGTTCTCCTTACTCAGCATAGTATGCAACTTCACTGATATGCGAGAATTGAGAGGTGCGTTGTCATGCATTGCAGTCTACATCAGATGGAGATTCTCCATAACTAAAGGGAAAAATATTACTGAGGTGGAAAATCAAATAGAGAGAATTAATGATACAGAGAGATATGCACCTATTCATCCAATGTAGTAGGCATGAGTTTTACTCTACCCTTGGAAGTGTGAGGAACGAGACCTATTTGGGCATTTTAACCCTCAAAGAAGAAACAGAGTACATGACCACTGGGACCCATAGAATGACAATAAACAATGAAATGAATCTAACCAACTCCTCCAATGGTCAAATCATTTCCATCCATGTCTCTTCGAGGTCCTGTAACGGTTTCGCCGTTTCGTGTTTTTTAAAGAACACTGTAATGAACAGATTAGATTTCTTTTCGGTTAGGAAACTTGTCATATGATATCTCAGAGACATCTTTACGTTCAATAACATCGATTACTGAAATTAGTTGCCGCATGCTCGACAGCGCAAGTATCGCGAGGTGGGGTAGATTTCAGAACGGAAGTCGAAAAGAGTCATTGTCGTGTGAACTTCGAACTGGGTAAGTCGAGATCCAATGATTCTTTGGTTTTGCATTCATTTTCTTAATTTTTGCTATTCAAATATAATTCACATCAGGCACCATATAATTTGATTTGGTTTTGTAATTAGACTACTGGATGTTCAGTACCTGGATGTGATTATATTTCAGTGGAAGTGTTGCTCGACTTACCTAGGGTTCCACACAATCAATTTGTATTAAGCATAATTCAGAGATAATAATAATAATAAATAATTGTTGTAATTTATGTACGTAGCGTCTAGCGGGACGTAGGCAGATTACAGTGATAATATTTCTTTGTTCCCTTTGTGTTTAATCCCACAATATCACATGGTAGTTTGAGTGATTTATTTTGAATCGCCATTATGTAGTTCTGGTACATGAGTATACAGAGTTGTCTTTTGACTTAAACGTGCTGTAAATGTTGTTGGGATTATCATAAAGTAGGTATTCAATTACTGCTTATTGAATATATAATCAACAGGTCTGCTGCGCTCGTGTGGGTTGTAGTATAAATTACAACAACAATTCTTATATGCAATTCAATTCAAGTAATTCAGATTGTGCTAACTGACAAATTCCAACATTTTAATATTTATTCTTTCAGTCACATTTTAATTATTATTCTTTCAGTCACATTTTAATCATTATTCTTTCAGTCACATTTTGATTATTATTCTTTCAGTCACATTTTAATGTTTTTCCAATTTAAGTATCAATTGTAGTAATTCAATTCCTTCAGATTAATTTAGATTGTTGTTTAAATTGATATCTCTTCAACATTTCAATTTTGTAATAGTGTGTTTACAATTTGGGGAGATAACATAATCAGTTGTGGAATCGCATGGTTATTCAGACTGACTGTGTTACTTGTCCCTTTGAACATAGGTCGGGTATTGTTCGTTCTTTGAAATTACAGGGTTTGAACGACTGAGGTGTCTCATTCCTTCTTTCCGAGACGGTTAAGTGAATTTCCTGGCAGGACCGACTGCCAGTTCCATCAAGTTCCAAGGAGGGTAACATTTTCTTGTTTGAATGACCATATTTTCATTTCTCTGATTTGTGTTATTTAACTGAAGTTGTATTCCACTAATTTTATAGAACCCATTTCGAGGTTCGCGTTAATTCTCAGTATTCGATAATTTTTTTCAATTAAATATTTGATTTCAATCTCTTAACTAAAATTGATGTTCATTTATTTTGTGTATTTAAATTCATTTTTGTGAATATTCAAAATTCAATTTTATTTTATGTAATACCAAAATTGTACCTTCTTTAATTCATTACCAAATTCCGTTTGGAATAAATCAAATTGTTAAGTTGACTTGTATTATTTTTCTGAATTTCCATCAACTATAAAACCATCTCGCAGTGCCTGTATTCTTGACTGTGAATTCACTCATTTTTGTAGTTAATATTAAGTTGGCGCTCAGGCAATTCACCAGTCTAGAATCACAGGACACGTTTCACTACGAGCCCTGAGACTAGTTACTTTAATTTGAGCTAGTTGGGCCATTAAAAACCGACCCAAAGCGGTCCGTTTCAGTCCTTAGGTCAATACCCTGAGTCAGTCACCTGCTCGAGTACTCAGATGTTGAACTTCTTTAGTTTCAAGCACACTCTAAAGAACCGGTTTCACCTATACGTAATTGAATGTCCTCTTCTTCTAGAGAAGATAAAAGAAGGTGACTTCTCTTGGAGGAATCAGAA